>ML370799.1:1157-22904 GCA_005239525.1 Nicotiana knightiana
GTTCATGATTGATTGAGACGATTAATTAAGCTATAAGAAGTATCGGAGAAAGAATTCACCAACGGGGGAAACCATAACCTTAGACCTTTAATATTATTGTTTACATTAAATTGTTATATTAATTACTAGTTGATTATTTTGTTAATAGAATTAGTTAAACAACACAAATTGATATTTAAAAGTCTTAAGAAACTTGATTAAACACCAGTTTAGTATTTAATAAACTCGATTGATACGTTCAATTCCTCGTGGGATCGACTTTGGGCTTAATAACCCAGATTTATATTTGCAACGCCCGTTTAGTCTTTATAGAAGACATAGTTGAGCGTGATCAGTTAGCTAAATTCTAACATTGGCTTTCCTAGCGAGTATGATTTTCGGCCCCATCGATCCCGACGATTGGGAATTTGGGTCGTGACAAGTTGGTATCAGAGCACTAGGTTTCTTAGGTTTCACAATTCACGGACAAACTTAGTAGAGTCTGGGGGATCGGTACGGAGACATCTGTACCTATCTACCAGAGGCTATAAAGTTAGGAACAAGTTCACTTTTATTCAACTCTGTCGTGCGGTTCTTGTTATCCTAATATTGATTGAACTCTTCTATTCTTATTCTCCCGCAGATGGCGAGAACGCGTACCGCTTCTTCCACTGATCAGCAGCCGGTCCTCTAGCAGCAGCTCCTACGAGGGGTATAGGACGAGGCCGAGGCAGGGGCAGGGCTCAGTCTAGAGCCCGAGCAGTAGCCCCAGCTGTGGAGCCTCATGTTGAGTTCGATGAGGAGGCTCCAGCTCAGACCGTTCCGGCGGGACCAGCTCAATTCCCAGAGGGGTTTATTGCTACCCCGATGCTTTAGGATGCTTTGGTCCGATTAGTGGGCCTTATTAGGAGTGTAGCCCATACTGGCGCATTCCCCATGGCACCAGTCGTATCTGAGGCTGGAGGAGAAGCCTAGACTTCTGCCACTGATACTCCTGAGCAGGTGGCTCCCTAGTTTCATACCCTGGCAGCTCATCTAGTTGGGGTAGTTCAGCCAGTTGCTGCAGTGCCGTCCATTGATGGGACAACTATGTCCTCTGATGCTTTGTGGTGATTGGACATGTTTATCAAGATTTTCCCAGTTCATTTCAGTGGTGCCACTTCATAGGATCTGCAGGAGTAACTTGATTGCTTCCATGAGGTTCTTCGGAACATGGGTATTTTGGAGACCAATGGGGTCGACTTTGTTGCTTTTCAGATGACCGGTTCTGCCAAGAAATAGTGGAGAGTTTATTTATTTACTAGACCAACTGGGTCGCCTGCCCTCACTAAGGACCCGTTCTCACATGTCTTCCTGGAGAAGTTTCTGCCAATTACTACGACAGAGGAGCGTCGCCGTCAGTTTTAACGTCTCGAGCAGTGCGACATGACTGTTACTTAGTATGAGACCCGGTTCGTGGATTTGGCCCGTCATGATATTCTTCTGCTCCCCACAGAGAGAGAATGGTTTAGGAGATTTATTGAGTGTCTTGCTCAGCCTATCAGATTGCATATGGCTAAAGAGACGAGGAGCGAGATATCATTCTACCATGCGGCCAATGTAGCTCGGCCAGTTGAGATAGTTCTTGGATTGGGACGTCAGGGGTCAGATAAGAGGCCTCGTCATTCCGGTATGTTCAGTAGCTCCTCATCTGGAGGTAGGGATGTTTTTGGTAGAGGCCATCCTCCTAGACCGTTTCATTCAACATTTTAGGTATCTCACAGTACGTTTGGGAGTCATGGTTCTTATGTGCCTCCTTCTATTTAGCCAGCCTATAGTGCACCACTAGCTCCTATGAGAGCACCTCCTCTTCATAGTTATTATCGTGGTCAACCGGCTTGTCTAGGTCAGTCTCAGTTTTCACAGTTGCAGTATCAGGATGTATGTTTTGAGTGTGATGACTACGGGCCTATTTGGAGATCCCGTAAGAGATTGTTGGCTATTCAGCCTCAGTACCAGAGTTCTCATGCCATGGTTCCGGCAGCAGCTACCGCAACTCTTGCTCTGCCAGCCAGAGATAGGGGTCAGGTAGCCAGTGGTAGGGGCCAGATTGTTAGAGGTGGAGGTCAGGCCGCTAGAGGTGGAGGATAGCCAGTTAGAGGTCATCCCGGAGATATGGTTCAGAGTGGTAGGGCCTAGCACCGATGTTATGCCTTTCCAGCCAGGCATGAGGCTGAGTCCTCCGATGCTGTTATCACAAGTATCGTTTCAGTTTGCAGTAGAGATGCTTTAGTTCTATTTGATACAGGGTCTACTTACTCCTATGTGTCATCTTATTTTGCTTCATATTTGGTTGTCCCACGTGATTCCTTGAGCGCCCCTCTATATGTGTACACGTCCGTGTGGGGTGATATTGTTGTAGATCGTGTGTATCACTCATGTGTGGTCGCTATTGGAGGTATGGAGACCAGTGTGGATCTTTTGCTTCTTGATATGGTCGACTTCAATGTTATATTAGGCATGGATTATCTGTCACCTTATCACGCTATCTTGGACTGTCATGCCAAGACAGTGACCTTAGCCCTGTCGGGGTTGCCTCGATTAGAGTGGAGAGGGACTCCTGGTCATTCTTCCACCAAAGTTATTTCTTATATGAAGGCTCGGCGTATGGTCGAGAATGGGTGTTTGGCCTACTTGGCTTATGTTTGTGATTCTAGTGTTGAGATTCCTTCTATGGATTCTGTGCCAGTTATTCGCGATTTTCCAGTGGTATTTCATATTTTGACTATTGATGTGGCTCCGGGCACAACCCATTTCCATTCTAGCATACCGCATGGCCCCATCAGAGTTGAAAGAATTGAAGGAACAATTACAAGATTTGTTTGATAAGGGATTTATTAGGCCTAGTGTCTTGCCCTGAGATGCACCAGTGTTATTTCTGAAGAAGAATGATGGGTCTATGAGAATGTGTATAGATTATTGGCGATTGAACAAAGTCACTATCAAGAACAAGTATCTGTTGCCGAGGATTGATTATTTGTTTGATCAACTTTAGGGTGCTAAGGTGTTTTCAAAGATTGACTTGAGATCTGGCTACCATCAGTTGAGGATTAGGGCGTCCGATGTCCCTAAGATAGCTTTTCGGATGCAATATGGGCATTTTGGTGATGTCTTTTGGGGTTGACTAATGCCCCAGTAGCATTTATGGACTTGATGAACCGAGTGTTCAAGCCTTACCTGGATTCATGTGTGATTGTGTTTATTGATGACATTTTGATATACTCCCGCAGCGGGGAGGAGCATGAGCAGCACCTCCGGATAGTGCTCCAGACTTTGATGGACAGTCACTTGTATGCTAAATTTTCGAAGTGCGAGTTTTGGTTGGATTCAGTTGCTTTCTTGGGTCACATCGTATCCGTAGAGGGTATCTTGGCGGATCCTAAGAAGATTGAGGAAGCCAAGAACATGCCTATACCTAAATTAGCTACGGATATCAGGAGCTTCTTGGGTTTGGCGGGTTATTACCGTCAGTTTGTGGAGGGGTTTTCATCTATAGCAGCCCTGATGACTAGGTTGACCCAGAAAGGTGCCCCATTCAGATGGTCGGACGAGTGTTAGGCGAGCTTTCAGAAGCTCAAGATAGCCTTGACTTCAACATCGGTGTTGGTATTACAATCGGATTCAGGATCTTACACGGTATATTGTGATGCCTCCCGCATGGGGCTCAGAGCAGTGTTGATGTAGGAGGGCAGGGTGATAGCATATGCGTCCCGTCAGTTGAAGGTTCACGAGAAGAATTACCATGTCCATGACTTAGAGTTGGCAGCCATTGTTCACGCGTTGAAGATTTGGAGGCACTATCTTTATGGCGTGTCGTGTGAGGTCTTCATGGATCATCGCAACCTTCAGTATTTGTTCAAGAAAAAGGATCTCTATTTGAGGCAGAAGAGATGGTTAGAGATATTGAAAGACTATGATGTCATTATATTGTATCATCCGGTAAAGGCTAATGTGGTGGCCGATGCATTGAGTAGGAATGAAGTGAGTATGGACAGCCGTGGTTTCATTCCGGTCGGTGAGTGGCCGCTAGCTTCAAACATTAAGACTTTGGCCAATCAATTTGTGAGGTTGGATATTTCAGAGCCCGGCCGTGTTCTAGCTTGTACAGATGCTCGGTCTTCCTTGTTTGAGCGTATCAGAGATAAACAATACGATGATCCACACCTCATGGTCCTTAGGGACATAGTTCAGCATACTGGTGCCAAGTAGGTCACAGTTGGACATGACAGTGTTTTAAGGATGCGGGGTCGAGTATGTGTGCCTAATGTTGATGTGGTTCGTGATTTGATCCTTGAGGAGGCTCACAGTTCTCGATATTCTATTCACCCGGGCGATGCCAAGATGTACGAAGACCTTTGGCAGCATTATTGGTGGAGAAGGATGAAGAAGGAGATTGTACCATATGTGGCCCGATGCTTGAATTGTCAGCAGGTGAAATATGAGCATCAGAGGCCCGGTGGTTTGCTTCAGTAGATGGAGATTCCTGAGTTGAAGTGGGAGCGTATAACTATGGACTTTGTTTTTGGACTCCAACGGACTTAGAGGAACTTCGACGTCATTTGGGTTATTGTGGACAGGCTGACTAAGTCAGCACACTTCATTCTTTTGGCAGTTTCCTATTCCTCAGAGCGGTTAGCAGAGATTTATAATCGGGAGATCGTCCGTCTTCACGGTGTGCTTGTGTCTATCATTTCTGACCGAGGTACGCAGTTTACCTGGCGCTTCTGGAGGGCAGTACAACATAAGTTGGGTACACTGATCACGCCCAACTATCGGTCGTTGGAAATATAATCTGGTTTACAAGTCCGGAGTCGAATCCCACAGAGAACTAAGGCTTAGCTACAGTTGTTCACTATTACTAAGAATACAAGGTTGAACAATTCCTAAGTTATAGATATTAAAATTCTTGTGTTTAACTAACTAACTAACAAATTAAAATAATAAATTAACAATAAAGATACTACAGGTTGGAGAAAAGATTAAGGAGGTCTAGATTTATGATTTCCCCAATTGTCGGAATCCTTCCCGCTACGTCTTGTATAATTTTGCCTAAGTATTCTCTACCAATCATGAGCGCTTTGCGTTTTGTAATTCTCTCCCGAGTAACTACCACAATTTACTAGACATATTCTCCCGAATTATGCAAGATGGCATTAAGTACGGTTCACATAGATCGCACCCAAGTTTTTGTTATCCCTAATCCCACCTTTAAACCCTTCGTTATTGATCCCTCATATACATCGGGAGTTATGTTGTTAAACAACTATCTAAATATGCACTCTCTCCCGAGTAACACAAACTAAATAGGAACAGTCAATTGAGAGCTCTTCAACCAACCACAAGATAAACGTAGTTGAACAAGCAGAGAAATCCAACGGCTCAATTATATAAAAACACAACAAGAATTTATCCTACAAAAGGTTCCATCAACACCCTAGATAACAAATTAGCTATCATAAAAGTATGTAAAAATATAATAATAAAAGTCATAACCAACAATGGAAAATAAGAAGAGGAATGAAAAACTCGAAAAAGAATTCCCCGCCTTGCTCCTATTGTGTCTCTGCCTCCTTAGGTCGAATCTTCAATCTACTTAGCTTCCTTAGGTCTAAATTATGTCAAAAGTATGTCCAACCTCCTCAAAATACCATTTTCCCATGTATATGTACCAAGTAGGGTCGCTCCCAAACAGTTATACCTTCTCCCACGCGAAAAAGGACTATTTTTCAGGTCTGGAGTAGCGCAGGCACGCTAAGACCACACTCCGGCCGCGCGAATCAACAAGTATTCTGCCCCAGTCCGCGTCAGGTCCGCGGTCACGGTTTCGACCGCGTTTTTCACCCTGTTCCTTTTGGAATTTACTCAGACTTCAAATCTCCAAATCACTTTAATTCATTCCATAACATCTATATAGCTCGGAATCACTCCTACGAGGCATAAAAAACATAGTTAGTGCAAAACACTAGTGATTAAAGCTCAAACTCAATTAAAGTGCAGTAAATATGAGTGTAATAAGCGACTTAAATCATTGCTCGTCCTCGAGTAATCAAACTACACTTTATATTGACACGACCGTTTTTAAGCAATTCTCCTAACTCATCACACCAAGAATATTTAAAATAGACGAAGCACAACAGCTTAACATCTTCACCTCAAGATTTGACTCACAAGTACCAAGCATTATTCACAACTCACCCGCTTACTCTAACATAGAGGTCCATGATTACCTTTCCTTCATGAATCAAGTACCCTCACATAGCAAAAGAGAGTAGTTCCACACAATAAAATTTAAGAACACTCAGGAACTCAAGATAGAAACAATTCACTCACTCTCAGAAATAACATTCATATGCCACAAAAGATGCACCATAGGCTTGCCCGTAGTGTACTAATCTACTAATCGAGCTCATTCAGTCTAGGATCAGGTAGGACTTTATTTAGATATAAGAGTGACTACACCTCCCCAAGCACTTTAATACATATACTTTAATATTCAAACCCCATACGTATGTCAAACCAAACTCTGCCTTTTCATAAATGTATTTTTTCCCATACTTCTTTAAGCACAATTACATCAAGGGTCACCACTTATCAAGGAATGTTTTTTTTTCTCAACAATACAACTATTTTTTTAAGTGGCTCTTACTTTTTAAACACAGTGCACCTTTCTCCCTATTTCATTAGTTCACTCAAAAGCCAAACCAACTACCCCACACTTTAACTTTTACACGGCTCATAACAATACAAGTGCTCATGAGAGGTTAAAAGGTTCAAATATATAGTTAATTCGAACAAATGGGTAAGGCTTGTAATATGGTTGTCAAAGAAATAGGGTTACATGCTCAAAGGGGTTAAATACGATACGTAACAATTAGGAGGGTAAAATATACATATCTGGCTCAACAAAGAAATGCCTATATCACTTTCAAGACTGAATAAAACTACTATTTCATTTTGCAAACAAACAGGGCAAGTTCTAGACATCAAATGCAATGCACAGAATAACACACAAACCTTACACACACATGGCACATAACTCACTCGGGATTGGATTCATCAAGATAATCTAGTCAAAGAAGTTAAAAAAATTTAAAATCATATAATTTAAGGTACTTATACAAGAGTCAAAAACTGAGCCTAAGCGTCACAACCAAAGTACTCACTATTCTCAAGGAATAACAAAGTCAAGAGATATTTCTTCAATTCAAAACACAATACAGTGGCTCCTATTCCTAAAAATAATAAAACTAACTACACCTAGTTCAAATAAAACTCTTGTAAAAGAACCGCATCATAAAGAAAAACCAAGGGGGAATTGCTACACTACCTAACAAAAGAGAATCTTTTTTTTAAGACTTAAATCCCTCAAGAAAATTGTATAATAAGGTCCATTGTCGGGAAAAGTCCAATCTTGTCTATTTTAAAAAAATTATTCAATTAAACTAACACAACTAAAACAACATAGAAAGTCACCCAGACAATCTTCTCACCCCACACTTAAAATTGTTCACTGTCCCCAGTGCACACCCATACATACAAGATGGTGAAGAAAAACTCCTTGGTAGGCCAAAGGCCAAAGCACTAGAATTTCATGGGGTACTGAGACTTCTCCCAGCCCTGGTCCTTCATGCGGGTACCTCACACTTAGTTCCAACTAATGGTTTGTTGTTGCATCTTTTCCAATGGCTTTGCATTACATGCTCCTAAAAAATCAAAAATCGAGACCACAAAAATAATAATAATAAAAAAAAAACAAAAGAAAGCAGTAAGCTGGGTCGCCTCCCAACAAATGCTTGATTTAATGTCGCGACACGACGTGAATCACTTTTTGCCTCCACTTTGAACTTATGAATGGGACCCCAAGTTTTGATTATGCTATGTGATCATGCTCCTGAGGTGGTAGAACGAATTTGACTGGCCCAATGAAACAATGTAGTATTCTGCACTTCTTGGCCTTTGGATGAGATGTGTATTCCCGACTTTCTGGCACGAAGAATTCCAGAATGTAGGAATCTTGTTCCTTACTCCTTGACTCCTCAAGTGGCTCGGACGACTCTATTTCCATATCATCATCCAAACACAATGTGGAAAAATTCTTGAAGTGTGGACCAATGCGCTCAACTACATAAACATTTGGATTGTCAACATCCTCAACACTAATGACACTAAAGTCAACTAAATGTGTATCCTCAATATCCTTGGGTGACTCTAATATCTCTTCTACGACATCGGTATCCTCAAAATATAGTTCGATTGATTGTTGGTATTCTACTCTGGCCTTCTCCTCTAGCTCATCCTCGTATTTTTTAAATCTTCCAGTATAATGGCAATTTCTACAGCTAATTCATACTCATATTGGCTACTATCTACAATTTCAACTTGTTGTACTTTACAAAGTTTAATTACTTCATTCGCTTGAGCCCCCAAGTTGTGAATAGTTTCCTCTTACCTTTGTACCCGCAGTTGTATCTCATCATATTGTTCCGTAAGGCACTTTAGCATATCCTCGATCTCTTTCAGGTCCTCATACCTAGGTTCTTTGTTCCTATTAACTTCACAAGAAAAAGAAGAACCATCAAAGTAAGGGATTGGGGGAAGATAAGAAATATAAACGCAATCATTAAAGTGACCATATTAACCACCACAAATATAACACACATTCCACACATAAGATTGAGTTGGTGCACATAACTTGCTCTCGGGAATTTTTGATAATTTTTCCCTGGGTATCTGGCCCGTATTTTGGTATCTGGCCCGTATTTTGGTTTCGGAGCTAGGTACAGGTCCGTTATAATATCTAAACCATGTCTGTGAAAATTGGTGAAAAACGGGGCTTATATGACGTGATTCAGACTCTCGGTTGAGAAAATAGAAACTTTAAGTGTTCTTGAGAATTTCATTTATTTTGATGCTAAATCCGTAGTTTTAGGTGTTATTTTAGCGATTTTGATCGCACGAGCAAGTCCATATGATGTTTAGACTTGTGTGCATGTTTGGTTTGGAGCCGCAAGGGCTCGGGTGAGTTTCGGATAGGCTACGAGGTGATTCAGACTTAGAAATTTCTGTTGTTTTTGATGTTGCTGGTGCAAAAGGAGTTTTGTGCTTTGCGATCGTGAAGCCTCTCTCGCAATTGCGGAGGGGAAACCAGGCTTAGGGGAAGTTTCTTCTTCACGAACGCGAAGGATTGGTCACGAACACGAAGCACTGGGGGTGGTACCCTTTTCGAACGCGATCAGTCTCCCGCGAGTGGTCAAGGGAGTTGGGGGAGGGGAGTCACGTTCTTCTACGTGAACATGACCACTGGGTCGCGAACGCGATGGCTTGGGGGGAGTTTCTATACAAAAATGCGTAGAAGGGCTCATGAACGCGAAGGCCTTAGGCTGCTGTGTATCGCAATCGCGACAGGTTTCTCGCGAATGCGATGAAGGCCTGTCATGCGTATTAAAAACATAACCAGCACGGGGATTTGACCAAAATTTCATATTTCTTCCATAGAACTCGTCCTTGGGAAATATTTGAAGTGGGAATTCAACATCAAATCAAAGGTTCGTGTTCCTAAACTCACTCCTTTAAATTTCCATCAACACCCATTAGATTTCTAGGCTAAATCTTGTTCTTTAAAGGGTAGAAATTAGGGATTTTAGGTGAATTTGGAAACTTACAAATTAGGGGATTTAGACCTCGATTTGGGGTCAGATTCCGGAACTAATTACTCATTCGGGCTCGGGGGTGAATGGGTAAACAGATTTTGGTCCGAACCTCGAGTTTGGACAGAGCAAGCCCGGGGTCGGTTTTTAATATTTTTTTTTGGAATTTCGGGAAATTAGTAATTATTCATTAAAGTTGTTTCCTTTAGCGATAATTGATGTTATTAAGTTGATGTTGACTAGATATGAGTGGTTCGGAGGTTGGAAATAGAGAAAAGCGATAATTGAGCATTGAGTTGGCTGTCAGATTGGTAAGTGTTTGGTCTAGCTGAGACTTGAGGGATTAGGAATCCCCGACTTAATTTCTATGTGAAATGTTTTGTGTGTGGCGTATAGGTGAGGTGAAGAGTACCTATGCCATGCCCAATTATTTGTTTAGCATGTTCCCCTCCCCGTCCATAATATATATTGTTTTCCTACCTTAACTGCTACGTGCTTATTAGTGCTTCCATGTATAATTTCTTCATGTTAGATGTTGGTTTTCTTAATTGAAGGTATTAATTGTTCCGTAGTTCATTGAATCACATTATTAGTTAAGTAGGTTTGTCAGTGTTTCATGATATATTTTTGTTTGGGCTCGCTGTGTAGCATTAATTGATGAAGTTTCATAATTGTTAGATTTCCGTGTGCGGTGGTTTGAGGCATAAATGTTGTGAAAGGTTTTGAGCTAGATTGTGAAATACTTGTTCTTATTGTGTGACTAGTGATTTTATGGTAAAATCAAGTTGCACGCCGCAGCAAAGAGTAATAAGGGTGGGCATGTGGGATCGGTTGCATGCTGCAATAGGAGGAATAATGATGATATATTGAGGAGTAATAAGAGTGGATAGGTGAGATCGAGTTGCACGCTGCAACATGAGTAATAAGGGCGAATGATCATGTTGTTACTGATTAGATGGTGGGATCGGGATGCGTGCCGCATCATTTTAATGTTTACGTATTCTACGTCTACCTTGATTTTATTCTGTAGCATTGAAATTCCCTTAAGGATGGATTATAGCTGAGTACTGGCAAGATAGCTGGGTTCCTTATTTATCTACTGCAAGTTACTGTTTCATTTCGTTTCATACTCCATTTTGCTTTATTATATACTGTATACAAGATATATTATAAATCCCCCGCCGTAGCCTCGTCACTACCTCATCGAGCTTAGGCTCAGCACTTACCAGTACATGGTGTAAGTTGTATTGATACTGCTCACTACACTTTCTGTGCAAATTTTGGAGCTGATTGTGGATGATCGAGAGGTCGGTTGCAGACATTCTTCCAGGAGACCCATGGTAGTCTTGCAGGCATCCACAGACCCTGGAGCCCCCTCTTATGTTCTACATTTCTGTTTTATTTTCTTTCGAGACAAGTGTATTTTTCTTCCAGACCTATACTTGTAGACATTCATAGAATGTTTGTGGATTGTGACACCACTTCTGGGTGGTAGTAATAGTTCATGGTTACACAATATTTATTTGATTCCGCATTTGTGATCACCTATTTTAAAATGCTTACTTATATTCAATTAATTATAAAAGAAAATGGTTGGCTAAATTCTAACATTGGCTTGCTTAGCGAGTATGATGTCAGGCGCCATCACGATCCTGACGGTTGAAAATTTGGGTCGTGTCAAGTATGCTTTTTGATGAACTTCGTGCATTAAAAGGAATATGTATTTATCGGAAATGCTCGTAAGAAAAAAGAAGGTTGAAGATTTGGAAACAAATAAGGAAGCCAAGCCTAAATAGATGAGGTTTTCCTTAATCAAAATATTTTAGGTTTTGAAGCATTAATTGAAGAAGATTTTCGGCCAACCATGTGGTAAGTACACGTAAAATTCTTAATCAAAATGATACCCAGTTAGATCCTCACGTTGTTGTTGTCATAGAAATTCAGCTCGCTGCGGTTCAGGCTTTTAGGAGTGAATAGTACCCTATGGACTTAGAGGAAAAATTTTGCAAAGGGATGCAAATCTGCAGTCCATTATGCAGTCATATAACTGCTATGCGGACCGCATAATAGTCACATAATGGATCAGAGGGATGGCCTAGTTTGAGGCCAAATATACGACCAATTATGGGGTCGCCAAATCGATATGCGGGCCACATATTTGTCGCTGATCTGCTATGGGCTTTTTCTCGGAGGGAGTTATGCGGCACATTATGCGACCGCATAACTGTTATGCGGGTTGCATAATGACCGCATACTCGGTCTGTTTGTTCACCCGACTGGGGCCATTTTTGTTGCGGGTTTGCAGGACGTATTTCCCTTCTGTGGTCGCATATGCGACCGCATAATTGAGTCGGGGCACCCTATTTTCTAATTTTTAAACCCGACCCAGACCAATATAACACCCATTTCTCACCATTTTAAGTCATTTTCCTGATAATCTAGAGTGAGATAAGGGGGAGTTCTAGAGTTAAGGTTCCATTTCCGTCCAATTTATCTTCACTCATCACTAAAGGCTTGGGAATAATCAAATAGCGTACAAATTTCCTCACTCTAAGAGGTAAGTCTCTACTGCACTAGCTTTAAATTTCATGTTATAGCTAAAATGGGTCATTGGTAGGTTAGTTCATGGGGATAAGGATATGGACATTGCATGCATGGGATTCTAAACTATGCGAGGGTAAGTAAAAGCAAAAATAGAAAGAAATGGGGGATGGGACCTTAGAAAATTCATAATGGTAGGTGTAATACTCAAATGAGCTAGGTCTATGATAAAATTCCTAATTAAGATTTGACCGTGATATATTGTTAAATAGATTGAAAGGGCTAAAGGATTCCATAAATCGTCATAAGAATTAGGGATAAGACCCAGTCGAGGTATGTATGGATAACTCTAATATTCTTAGAATCAACTCGTTGGTGTTCGAATATATGGTAGGAGTCCCTTGCTTAATCCTACGTGAATTGATTGTCTCAATGTGTTAAGTTGGAAGATTTATGTTCCCTAATTGTTCTAATTATTTACCATGTCACTATGCTACATGAAAATATGAATATGATTTTTCATGTATTATGTGTACAAATCATTGTATGTCGATTCTCGTTACTACGATGGATAATGCTACTGAACAATGAAAATGGAAACAAATTTGAATTGTAAAATGCGTCCAAGAGCCAAAGATCATGTAATAAATGATGGGAAGGAGATGTGAACTGATTAATTAAATGAAATGGTTATGATGTTCCTTACATGTCTCATTGTTTTTGTAAAGGTTATTGTGCCCCTTCGATTTCACGTGATTCTCCGGTTGCCATGTACTCATACTCTTAGTTGTAGAAATTCTTGTAATTGAGTTGTTGCTTTGTTGTTTTTTATTTAAACTATGTACGGTGGGATCGGGTTACACGCCGTAGCATGGGGAATAAAGGTTAAATATGATTCTCTGGTGGGACCGAGTTGCACGCTGCAACAGGGAGTAATAAGGGTGGACAGGTGGGATCGGGTTGCACGCCGTGAGAGGAGGAATAAGGGTGATATATTAAGGAGAAGTAAGGGTGACTGGTGGGATCAGGTTGCATTCCACTACAAGGAGTAATAAGGGTGAATGCAATCGGAATAAGAAACTATGTCACCCTTACTTGTGTTCTCTGTAATTTTGTGCAGCATTATTTGATTTCTATGACTGAGTTTTATTGGTTTACTATTTCTTCTAATTAGAGTAGTGTTTGTTCACATATACTAGTAATATTCGACAACACTTACTTCCCTTTTGTTGAGGGTGCTGCATCTTTAATTGATGCAGGTGGTTCCATAGTAGGCGACCGTGATCAGCGATAGCGGTATGTTCCTTCCAGCTAACTTGGTGATCCCCACTTCATTCCGGGGTCCTGTTTCATTGGGTTATCGTGTACTTTTCATTTGAGGTATAGCCGCGGCCTTGTTGCCGGCATTTACATATCTCCCTTCCGTTATGTTTAGAGGCTCCGTAGACAGGTTGTAGGTGGTGTCGGGTATTGGAATTGGATTGGAAAATATTGGTGTTCGGCGAATATGTTCTCTTTATATCTAATAATTATAATGACTTCGTTATTATGGCTGAAACTGCTAATGGAATATAAAATGAAAGTTTCTAATGATATATTTACAAAGTATGATTAGTGGAGTTCACCTCCCTTTTATTCACGCATTAGTTGGGTAGAATAAGACTTATCAGGCTTGCTCAGTCAGGTTTACTCGGTTGAGCGCCAGTTGTGCTCCTTGGTTTTGCGGCGTGACAAACTTGGTATCAGAGCCTAAGGTATTAAAGTGTCCTAGGATGTCTCGGAGCCGTGTCTAGTAGAGCCCTTCTTATCGGTGTGTAGTCGACCACATCTATAATTAGGGGGCTACTTGGACATTTAGGAATTTCAACCTTCTTTGATACTCAAGATAGGGAGCTAGTTTCCTCTCCAAGTCTTATTCTCAAGATGAGTAATCTTGATACCATAATCTACGAGTTTGAAGCCATAAGGAGGGAATGATCCCACCATTGATTCCGAAGGAGACTACCCAAAGGCTTGTTAAGAGAATGTATTGAGCCGTGGAGGGATTGGTAGAACCTATCGCTAAGGGGAGTGCCCTTGTCCCTATTAATGTTACTGCACCACCAAATCCTATTGTATATTGGTATGGTACCAACGCATGTTAGGGATGTGGAGTCGAGGGGCATCAATTAAGTCGTCGCCCTATCAACCTAAAGTCGTTAAGTCAGTCACTCCTTGGTGCATCCTCATGAGCAACACCCAGATTCTACTCACTGTGTATGTACGTCCATAGTGGGGGGGGGGTCTCATAAACATGGTCTTGGTGAGGAACTGAATCAGAAAACATTGCATGCATCTACTCTTTGAATGAGATCCATTATTTCATGAACCCACTCCACCACAAATTTTCTTATATGCAATGTCTTATGACATTGAGCTCTATAATCATGTCCTTGAATTGAGTTGTAACTATAGAATTACTACTTCCCATCCGCCTTTCTAAACTCTTAACAAGGGACTATACCCGAAGAATTTCTTACCAAATGAATGGATGGACAATTATCATATTTTGACACAAAATAAAAAGATATTTTCTCTTGACCCTTTATTCTTCTCTATTCAAAACCCTAGGACATTTTTCTTCGAGTTTCTGCTTCAATCTGAATGTTGACATAGTATCATAGTAAAGATCTTGCCTTGTTTCATCATCCTCTTTAGTCTGGTAGTGCCCTCACTCTATTTTGTCGAGACTTTCATTTTCGCTTAGTGATTGGAATCGGCAAGATTTTCATTTGCTTGGCGAGTTCTCCCTCTTCTCTAACAAGTTATTCTATGGATTTGGTCTGCTCAGTTACTTTTGGTGACATTACTAAATCTCCATCTAAGCTAGGGTTTGTCGAACCTCTATTTTTGTAGCTGGATCATGGTACTTATTCTTGTTGTTCGTCTTATTCTTGAAGGTTGTCCTTCTTCTAGTTGTAAGGAAGACGAGTATTTTTGCTCCTCTTTTGATTTGCATGATACTTGTTTGAGTGTATCTATATGTTAATTGCTCTATTTTGCTACGAATCCAACTGATTTTAATATTAGTAGTAGCTCCACTAGCCGTGAGGCATTTGAGTTTACTCCTAAAAACCTCAAGTCCTCTTTTTGTTAATTCCTCTACTATACCCGGTCTTCCCCTAGTTGTTGTCCTATTTTTCCCGTTCCAATTTCGGTGGTTGAAGGAAGGTCATAATTGTGTCTTTGGCATCTAGAAATAAAATTTCTTTTATCGATGATAATCCACCTGAATCCCCTTGCCAATTAGGCTGAATCCAGATAGTGGGATAGATGTAACATTACCTTTATTTTCTAGTTAACTAGTTTTCGATCTTCTGATATTACTGAGGTTTTCAGTATTCTGAAAAACTAAACAAGGATATGTAATTATAGGTGGGGGAGGAAAGTCAATCCATCCTCTCACTTTAGCTATGAATCTGCTTAATTCACTATCAACTATACTTATCAATCCTATCCCCTCTCAGAAGCACTATCCTTAAAGGTTGAACTTTGGCTCAGAAACCCAGAAAGAGTAGCTCTATTTTGAAAATACTTCAGGAAACATGGTCAATGGATTAACAAATTCCACAAATTACATGGGTTTCAACCTCACTTCAAGTTCATCAAGGGTTGAAAGCATACCGCAATTGTTGAGATTGAATGATCTCCTTTCGATAATGGATTATCTACGCATGTCTTAGTGCAACAATCCTCTTATCAGTCTAACTCTCGCCTTTTGGTTTTGGGTTGACGAAGGAACAATACACCTAGTAACACATTCATATGTCAAAGCCTTTCTATCAGTCAAGTCTTATTGCATCTCCCAATTTGGCTGGTAGTAGCTGGTTGTGTAGAAGTGTGTTGTAGTGCTTCATTGTGAAGTAGAGGTGCTAAACATGGTTGGATTTTTGAATTCTGGAGCTATACATCACATGACTACATACATAGATCTTCTTTCGAAAATTTAGCTCCTCGTAATCCCCTATATTATCACCCTTCCCAGTAGTTACAATGTAATGGTTACTTCTATAGCTCTCCCACATTCTTTTCATTTACCTGGTATCATGCGTTGTTTCTCCGTATTTTTCAATACGATCTTATCTCAATTTCTCGACTATCTATCCAACTTTATGATTTGATTCGATTTGCCTCACTTTTATGTACTCTACAAGCCCTTTTTCTAAAAAGAACACTGGAAGTGGGTAAATTCCCCTTTACTACACACTTCTAATGCCTTCAACTCAGTTTAAGCTTGTTGATTCCAAATGGTGCTCTTTAGTTTTGCTGCCTTACTATCTGTTTCATCTGATAACTCTCATTGTAAAACTCATTTTATGTTTTATGGCATCAAAGAGGAAGTCTTATAGCATAAATGATGGGGACATATTCCTTTTGTTAGAATAAAAAAAAATATTGTTGGTATTCCTTGTAAATTTTCTTCTAAACAATCATTTACCTGCTCTGCTTTTCCCTGTGACTAGATAACCTAGGTTACTTTTCCCCGATAAATGCATTAAGACGTCTTATTCTTTCAAACTTATTCGTGTGGACACTTTGAGGCCTTATTCTACACTAACTCGTAATGGTTTTAAGTACTTTCTCACCATCGTTGACGATTTTCTAGGGCTACATGGGCTTGTCTCATGGGTTCCAAAAGTAATTATTTTCCTTCAGTTCAAGCTTATATTGCCATGATTTCACCCCTATGGTAGGATGTCCTAGCTAGTTGGTTTCAACCGTAGGGGGGTCGATATTAGATGCTTGCAGATTTTTTGCACATACAATAAGCACATTGATTCATAGACAAGTTGGCGTACCTCTAATTATCCTTTATAGGATTAGTTTTCGAGAAGGATTAAATTGTTTTAATTATGATAATCTAGTATGTGGATGACTTCTTTTCAATCCTCATGCGCTTGTGGCATAGAGTCCTTGTGTCGCTTATTGTTAAGAGTGAAATCAAATTCCATGTATTCCTTTTGTGGCCTCGATCACACCCATGTTGCAAGAGTCATACCATTTGAGCTGAACTACTTACCTTACACTAAGGGAGACAACTGGTGTATCATACTTGGCCACTTCTCTGTAACTTACTGTTGTAGGGTAAGGCATAACTGGAATGGAGAAATTGTTGTTACCCTATGCACTACTTGTCTCTTCCAAGGAATAACTGATGCCAGCGCTTTCGTCTTCCCGAGCATGCCCCGCATGTACCTCATGTCAGTAAAGAACCACTTCTAATCTCAAGATCACGTGCATGGTATCCACCTCATCTAAGAATACTTTTTACCGCTATGCTTCATTTATCTAATAATTGATGTTGTCACCGGGATTAAACCATGTCAACATCATTAGTCTTGAACTCCGTTGTCTTTTCATTGAATTAAATCCATTAAGTGTTAAAGGTTCAAATATGTCAAAAGGGGGGCATCACCGTGTGGTCACATATGTTCAATAGGTAATTTTATGGTCAGTTATGATAGCACATCTTAAAGTATCATTGAAGGCCATCATAGGTTTTAGTATGAGTGCTCGCATAAGGGTTTAGAGTTTTGGGAGGGGTGGGGGTGAACGGTTGCTCCCAATATTGTCCCCCTAAAGCTGTTAGGTAAGTTGATAATGGAGAAGTAAGTGTAGTTCACATTAGGCTGCACCATAAGTATAATGTCTTCCCGCGATTGTTCCCTATGTACCGTGTGCTTCAGGTGCCCGTGTTTAGGAAGATAGTTGGAGGTACCTTGTTGATACCCAATTTTTTCATATATTATTTCTAAAATGCATATATATCTTCAAAACAATGCATGAGCATCAATTAATATTTTTTCATAATTTCTACATTTTTAAAGATTTTTAATTAGTTTATCCCAGTATTTTTTATTATATAGACAATTACTAATTGCATCATCATTGGTTTTATGACCATTTTATTGCTTAATTTTATCATTTATATTTTCACTAAGCTTTAATTATCTTATGAATAGATGTACTTACATTTTTAGGGTTATAATTGCAATAACTTTGCAGTAATAGCCCACGAGTGCATAATTACCTTATTTCACAAGAAAATGACCTTTTGTATTTTTATAATATTAACTAATTACTTTAAATCAATTTTATGCATAAAATCGTTTTTATCACTTATTAACTATTTTTACAAATTATTTTATCAATTAAGTTGGTATTTAACAAGTGGCCTCTTTTAATTTGGTTTAATTTCGGACCTTAGCCCAAATTACTACCCCCAGCCAATTGAAATCATAGCCCAAATACTCATAACCCAATTCCTAAACCCGCCCAAACCCTAGATGGAATCCTGGCCGTTGATCTCAGAAGATCAACGGTCTAGGATCTATTTCCTTTTTAATTAACCCCTAACACCCTAACCCTAATCATCCACTCAACTCAGCCGCCCTTGAATCCCTCCTCCTCTCTTCTATCTCTCAAGCTCTCCCCTAACCTTAATCGCCGCCACCGGCGAGAAGCTTCCTTCTATGGTGTTTTTGTGCATTCTCCGACCACCATCGATATCCTATACTCCGTGGCAATTTGATTTGATGAGCCCTTAGAAGAATCTCATAGAGATTCAACGGGATTCTTTCCTAAAAACTTGTCTATAGGCCTGTCTATGGCCTTTCTCGTTTTTGAGTATTGGTTTCCTCCTATTTTTAGTTCGAATCCATAGTTTTTGACTGATTTTCTTCATCTCTACTATTTTCTGAAAAATCCTAGCTTCACTACTGTTCGAATCTTCTCAGATCTTTATAGATCTGAAGTGATTCGAGTATTATTGGGTGTTTTCCTTTAGAAATCTCTTCTTTAATTAAAATGCTTCGATTTTTAGTCATTCTTTCTGAAACTAGGGTTCTTCCCAGATTTTCTTCAAAGGTTTTTACTTTCAAATGGTTAATCTATTAATCTCTTTACGTGTTTGGTTAATCTCTGTTGGTATGCTCGAACCCTAAAATATTTCTGTGTGTTATACTTATTTATTCAATCTTGTTTCGATATTTTGCTTATCTCTGTGTACCAGTCCTATTAACTTATTCTATTTTGGAACATTAAACGATTTTCCTTGCTAAAATCAATATTTTGTGGGATTTTTACTTGATTGACTTCTGTTAAAGATCTGAACGATTTTCCTTCTTGTTAAAATCAAAACCCTTTTGGATTCTTACTTGGTTGATTTCTATTTAAGGATTCAAATAATTATTTCCTATGAAATCAGTACTCTTTGAAGAGTTTTACTGATTGCGCTGTTAAAATCAATGTGCTGGGATTTTAATGGTTTCCTTATTTGTGACTTGTTTCCTTATTTTTACTTCCCTTAATTAGCCGTCGATACAGTTTGGGACGTGACTGATTCCTTATATGGTATGATTTTGATTTATTACCTTAATTGAACCAAGTTTAGACCGTTAATTGACTATCCCCCAATTAAAGGGGTATTTTCCGGACTCCCTATGTGAATTGATTTTGTGATTGGTTGACTGATTCTAATTGATTGAACTTTGATTTCTTTTACCTTATTTGTTTCACCCCCTAAGTGCTATGTATACACTCTTGTTTTACCTCTCAAACACGAACAATAGTTCAAACACATGCACACAAACTTTCTCTCATCCCTCTTTTTGCTACTTGTGTTCATCGTTTGTCTAGCCGGCTGAAAGTCAAGGCTAGACTGTTGAATCCTGCCTACTTTACCTTTTTCTTTTTCTTCCTTAACTGTTATGTTTCTATCTCTAATGTCATTATGAAGTTCAAAACTATATGATTATTTTTTGCTTCATGATCCATGTCTCTTTTGCACTAGTTCAATCGCTTGTGTACTCAATGCTTATTCTTTCCTGTTTACTGCTTTGATCATGCATGTTTAAGTTCATTCTTCCATGTCTATTGCTTTAATAAGCATGTTATTCCTGTTTAAGTTTCCAGTCTGTTAATTGCTTTAAACCAATGTCTACTTTTATGTTTAGTGCTCTTATCTCTTCTGTCCACTAACTTCAATTGTCATGAATAACTCTTTGCAATTAGACCCCTGTCTTAGCATGGCTATTCCTACACTTAGTCTCTGTGCTTTACTGTCTATTACTACTTTAACATCAAGTATGACTTTCCTGTTAAGACTCTAAATCGGTAGTCTATGTTCTAATTGATGCTATGAGTTTGGTTGTTGAATGTCAATTGACCATTGTTGCTCAATGTGCTCTCTCTTGTTTTTATTGTTTCTGATTCCTGTGTTCCCAACCCCTGATCCCTATATGTCAAATTGCATGTCCTCACCTAGAGTTAATTAACAAACCAAGTTTGAATCTGGGTGGTATTGTGTTTTGTGACTTTGCTGTTGTTTATTGAACCTTTCTTTCCTCAAAATGTTTTCAAAATGTTTTTACTCTTAATATGTTTTCCCAAACTGTGTCCATTCCTAAAGAATTTCTTACTCCTAAATTTTTTACTCCTATACTGCATTCCCAAAGTTATTCCAACTATGTCAAGAACTCTCACTTCTACTTTTATATTACTTAAGTTCTGCCCCTCCAGTGTGTGTACTGTCTAGGAATCCATGAGATTCCTCCGAACTCTGGCACACTGGGGCTGGCCTCTTCCACACTGCACATAATCACTTCCCTACTGAAAGGATCTTGGTGTTAGCCTTGCCCGGGATCCCTGAGGTCCTTAGGGAACTTTGAAACACCAGGACACCCTACTAGCTATGAGACCTTGGCATCCGGGACTATTTTGAAGGCCTAGTCCATGTTCACTTTGGTCCTATCTCACGCTCTCTATAGCATAGCTTATATTTATTATGTAATTCATTTATTTATGGTTTGTAATAATAACATTTGGGGAAATTAGTAAAGGGGAGGGATTCGTATATGGGTTTTTGGTAGGGAGACCGGGAGAAATCATGCTTTAGGTTTCTATTATGTTTACTTGCATTAGAAATCCTGCCTTTAGGTCTATATTATGTTTACTTGCATTAAAAATCATGCTTTAGGCTCATATTATGTTATTCGCTAGCAATCATGCTTTAGGTTTATATCATGTTTACCATGCTTTTAGATCATTTGGCATACTAGGCAATGCGTTATAGGCTCATTGCCTCATTTGTTACGGAAATTCTGCTTTTGCATAATCATGATCACTTAGAAATCCTGTTATTGAGTTACCGTTGCAATTTTGCATAATAAAATGTACATTTTCTGTGCGCATTAGAAATCATGCTTTAGGACTGTGTCCGTATTCGCTTTACATCATGTCTATATCGCCTAAGTTAATAACTGTCCTGTCTATAATATGCCTAAAAGCAATTTCAATGCCTAGACAAGCCTGCAGGATATTTGAAATCATGGAAATGGTAAAACTACGCTTTACTTAATTATTTGAAACATTGCAAGCCACAAACAAAGCACTGCAATCAGGGGGTATATCGAAGAAGAAAGATGCCGGAACAGTAATGGTCGCTCAAGGACCCAAAACTCCACTTTTATATCAACCCCCCCCCCCCCCTTACATACCAAGC
>ML370799.1:22965-183126 GCA_005239525.1 Nicotiana knightiana
CCCCACTTACATACCAAGCACCTCCACCCACATATCAACCATCACTTTCAGATATTCCCAACCAGCCACTGCTTATCACACATATAATTCCCAACCTCTCACTTTCAGTCGCCTTCAACTCACTCAAACTACCCAAGACCTCGGCCTTACTTTGACCGCAGACAACTTAAGTAATACACTGCCATTGCCGAACCCATTGACTAGCTGTATGAAAGGATGAAGGCTGAAGGTTGCTGGTTACGTCACTCATATCCCTGCTATGACTGTGGAGAATCCATCCCAATGGGTCAACCCAAACAAGATCTGTGTATATCATTCTGGCATGAAAGGGCACACCATTAATGAGTGTCGAACATGAAGGATAAGATACATACCTTGATTCATAATAAGGTCCTTCAGGTAAAAGAAGCTACACCTAACGTCCACAACAAACCCCTCCCAGATTATAGGGGTGAATGTGTCAATGTGATAGAGACCGATGAGGAATGGGATCCTGAGGAATCAATTGGGCTTATCAAAGAGGGTGACAATCCTAAGAAACCCCCAATCACGCTCAATCCTATTATAGTACAAATACAGCCTCTAATGGAAGTTGAGGTATCTGCATCAGTTCCATTTGAAATTGATATAGCACCCCCGCAGCTACGCATGTTCCATTCAAAGTGGAAGTAGCCACACCTTTCACAGTGACAGTGTCAACCACGCCGCCTTTCAACACCAAGGATATAACTTGGGATTATGTGGCCGAAGCTAGAAGAAGAGGAAAGAACAAAATAGAATATTCTGGCGATGGGCAAGGAATGACCATAACGGGAAAACTCTATACACTTGAGCATTTGGGAGAATCCAGTAAGCAGGCTTCTAATAGACTGCCCACTATTGAAACATGCCCTGATGACCTTTGGAGGAAAGTGCAAGCAAAGGAGTATTCAGTCACCGATCATTTGAACAAGACTCCTACTCAGATATCTATCCTGTCACTGCTACAAAATTAAGGAGTTCACATGAGTGATCTCTTAAAGGTGTTAAGTGAGGAATATGTACCTAACAACACCACTGGCAGAGAAATGGCCAATATGGTAGGACAGGTGCTGGAAAGTCACAAAATCGCCTTCCATGAGGACCAACTGCCACCCGATGGTTTGAATCATAACAGGGCACTGCACATTACCGCGCAATGTGAGGACAATATCATTGCCACGATTCTGATAGATGGGGGATCTAGTCTCAATATTTTCCCATTGACAACATTGAAGAGGTTGGGCAAAGTCCTGTATAAAATACGAGAAGGGACCATGAACGTGAAGACATTTGGCGGGTCTCATAGGGCTACCATTTGGGAAATCAATCTTTGTTTGCAGATAGGGCCTATATGGTTTGATGTCGAGTTTCAGGTGCTGGCCATATCTGCATCCTATAATCTATTGTTGGGATGACCATGGATACACGTCGCTGGGGCTATGGCATCAACTTTGCATCAGGCAGTGAAATTTGAATGGAACCATCAAGAGGTGGTTATCCATGGAGATGGGAGCAATCCCATTTACAACCGTCAGGCTATCTCGGTGGTTGAGAATAAAAGAAGGTTCGGTGGAGAAACTTATCATTACATCGAGCGGGTCAATGCAATCGAGAAAAATAAGTGGTGGAGTAGCAAGATAGAATGTATAATAGCGTGGAGAGGATATGAACCCGACAAGGGTCTTGGCGAAAACCTTCAGGGTATCTCCAAGCCAATACAGTTGAACCGCCATGGTACAATCTTTCGGCTAGAGTATCAGTACACCTCGCAAGAATACAATGACTGGTCACCACCGTGGCGTGGTCTGTACTATCCACTTGAGCAACCTGTACTACACCTGGGTCAGACTTTCCAGCAGACCGATAACATATGGGGATCAGAGGAGGAAGAAGCATTGGCCGCCTTGAGGAACTTATTCCTGGGAGATGAGGATATGGACTGTTGTGTAATTATTGAGGAGGAGGATGAAGGCCCTACAATCCAAGCTGTGGAGAAAGGATCATTCCTCAAGACATGGACTGTCAGACCATCCAGGGCCCGACGAGTCCCGGGGTAGCAAGGCTGAACAACATTGTTTATTTTGTTGTTTTCTAAGAAAATGATTTCCCTTTTTGCAATTGTTTTAAGATAAAACCTCCAGCGTTCCAAAAATTTTATTTACATTATTGAAAATTGCCTTTATGTTTCAATGGATCGATATTTATTATTACCATTTTCTCTCATATCTTTATCTATACAACATTACTATTTCCTATCTTGATGAACCAACAAATGTGACATGTAATGAGGCAACGCAACAAAAAGATAGTGAATCAGAAGAAGAGGATGTCATACCCGAGGAAATCATCAGGGAAGTAGAGGATTTTGAGAACAAGCCCAAGTCCAACCTGGACGAGACTGAGATAATCAACTTTGGAGATTCCGAAACTGTCAAGGACACCCACATCTGCATTCACTTATCGCCATAAGAAAAAGAAGAGTACACACATTTTCTGAAAGAGTATGAGGACATCTTTTCATAGTCATACGATGATATGACCAGGTTTAAGTACATCTATTGTGACTGACAAGTTGCCAACAAACACAATGTGTCCGCCAGTAAAGCAGAAACTTAGGAAATTCAAGCCTGATATGAGTCTGAAAATCATAGAGGAAGTCACCAAGCAAATCAAGGCCAAGGTCCTCAGGGTGGTTGAATACCCAACATAGTTAGCCAACATCGTGCCAGTTCCAAAGAAGGATGGGAAAGTTAGAATTTGTGTCGATTATCGGGATCTCAACAGAGCCAACCGAAATGATGACTTCCCACTTTGAAACATACACATTTGAATAGACGATTGTGCCAGTCATGAACTCCAGTCCTTTGTAGATTGTTTCGCCAGTTACCATCAAATTTGGATGGATGAGGAAGACGCTGAGAAAATTGTTTTCATTACACCATGGGGAATATACTGTTGTAAGATGATGCCATTCGGTCTAAAGAATACTGGGGCCACCTACATGAGGGCTATGACTACCATGTTTCATGACATGATACATAAGGAGATTGAGGTGTATGTTGATGATGTCATATTCATGTCCAAGAAAGCCACATATCATATAGCAGATTTGAGGAAGATCTTTGACAAACTGTGGAAGTACAACCTGAAACTAAACCCTATAAAGTGTGCATTCGGGGTCCCTGCCGGAAAGTTACTTGGGTTCATTGTCAGCCGTCGAGGTATAGAATTGGATCCATCGAAAGTCAAAGCCATGCAGGAGCTGCCACCACCTCAAATGTGCATCGGTTCGTCTTGGTAGCTATTGATTACTTCAGCAAATCGGTCGAAGCAGTATCTTACAAAGAAGTGACTAAGAAGGTTGTGGCAGATTTTGTCCGCGACCAGATTGTCTGTCACTTCCGAGTTCTAGAATCCATCATCACTGACAATGCCGCCAATCTCAATAGTGATCTTATGAAAGCCATATGTGAAACTTTCAAAATCAAGCACAAGAATTCCACATCATACATACCTCAAATGAATGGAGCCGTAAAAGCCGCCAATAAAAATATCAAGAAGATACTGAGGAAAATGGTAGAGAATCACAAACAGTGGCATGAGAAACTACCATTCGCCTTACTGAGGTATCATACCACAATCCGCACATAAACCGGGGCAACACCCTATTTGCTGGTTTATGGTACTGAATTTGTTATTTCCGCCGAAGTAGAGATTCCTTCCTTGAGGATCATACAAGAAATTGAGCTCAATGACGCATAATGGATAATGAGTCGTTATGAGCAGCTAGTCCTCATAGACGAAAAAAAGGATGAATGTGGTATTTCACGAACAACTTTACCAGAACAGGATGTCCAGAGCCTTCAACAAAAGAGTCAAGCCGAGACAGTTCACACCGGGGCAGCTGGTGTTAAGGAAGATATTTCCACATCAGGACAAAGCCAAAGGGAAATTCGCTCCCAATTGGAAAGGTCCTTACATGGTTCACAAAGTATTGACAGGGGGATCCCTCATATTCGTAGAAATGCACGGAGAAGTATGGCCAAAACCAACCAATTCAGATGCAATCAAGAGATACTATGTGTAATTTTTTATGTTTCCGCAAATGATAGAAATTGAACTACGCTCGACCTGATTCCCGTTTAATAGGGGATACGTAGGCAGCCCTGTGGGTTCGGTCACAATTCAATAAAAATCATATTTCCCCGATAATAAAAAACTGAGGCAGAATTTTGAGGAGGACCCTCAAAATTCCGAAGCAAGTTTAGCCGTTCGCAGCATGTACAACAGTCAGAGATGTTTGTCCATCTAACTGGGACAGAATTTTGAGGAGGACCCTCAAATTCTATGGCAAGCGAAGTAGTGATGTCTAGGATCGTGTCACAATCATTTGTTCATCTAACAAATATCTTAAAAAATATACTTTACTATGTCCTTGAAAGCTATGCATTCTTGCTTGATAACTCTGTTTAGCAAAATGCTACCTCAATGATTTGAACAAGATCCCTGGTCAAGCAAATCAAGCTGATGGAGGCGCGAAGCAACTTCCCCTTTTACAGAACTCACAATTTTTCTTTGGATGCAGGAACAAAGAAAATACATGTTTCAAAGTCACAATCTTCATAACAACCGCGATACTGAAGTCTATTACCAGCTAAGGAAACTTTTCTATCATCGGTTATTTATTCTATCCTGCATGAGACTAAGCCCTATCCCGCATATTTGGATGAGGCTAAGCCATGCATCCATCATGCATAAGGCTAAGCTCTGCCTTCCATCTGCATGGGACTAATCCTTGTCCCGAATCATGCATAAGACTAAGCTCTGTCTCCATCTGCATGATGCTAAGCCCTGCCTCCATTTGCATAAGGCTAAGCTCAGCCTTCATATGCATGAGAGTAATCCCCATCCCGAAATCTTTCATGATACTAAGCTCTGTCTCCATATCTACATGAGGCAAAGCCCGACCTCCATATTTGCATAAGTCTAATCTCTGCCTTCCATCTGCATGGGACTAAGCCCTGTCCCGAATCTTGCATGTGACTAAGCTCTGGCTCCATCTCCATGAGGCTATGCCCTACCTCCATTTGCATAAGGATAAGCTCTGCCTTCATCTGCATGGGACTAAGCCATGTCACGAAATTTTGCATGAGACTAAGCTCTGTCTCCATATCTGCATGAGGCTAAGCCTTGCCCCTATATTTGCATAAGGCTAAGCTTTGCCTTCATCTGCATGGTACTAAGCCCTGTCCCGAAATCTTGCATGAGACTAAGCTTTGTCTCCATATCTACATGAGGCTAAGCTCTACCTTCATATTTGCATAAGGCTAAGCTCTGCCTTCATTTGCATGGGACTAAGCCTTGTCCCGAATGCTGCATGAGACTAAGCTTTATCTCCTATCTGCATGAGGCTAAGACCTGCCTTCATATTTGCATAAGGCTAAGCTTTAACTTCATTTTCATGGGACTAAGCCTTGTCCTGAATCCTGCATGAGGCTATGCTCTGCCTCCTATTTGCATAAGGCCAATCATTGCCTTTCTATTTGCCGAGACTAAGCATTGTCTCTCCGGCACTATCTATTTTCTCTTCTTTCTGACTAAGCTCTGCCCTCAACTTCACAAGACTAAACATTGTCTTGTTTCTCTTAACATCATGTTAACGCATTTTATGGGCTGAAATATTGCCACCTTGTCCAAATGCGTCATAGTCTAAAGGCATCATCCTCATAGCCGGAAGACACTATGCCATGGCTTGAGGATCTCTCAAAGTTGCATATCATTATTCAAAGGAGTCATGGTTCGGAGGAACCATTTTCATGGCCCGAGAACATCATTTCATGGCCCGAGAACATCATTTCATGGTCTGCAAATCCCTCACTAAACAATTCATGGCCCAGGACATCATGGTCTAAAGACGTCATCCTAACCGTCCGAAGTCAATTCTCATGGTCCGAAGGGAATCTGCATCATGTTTAATTTTCTGCACAAATATATGCTTGTAGTATCTCTTTACTTGCAGGTGACCCGATAAGAAACTGTTATCCCAACAGGAGCAATCCCGCTCCAGTTCCTACAAATTATCTCAAACCTGACCATGAAGTACTACTAATATTACTTTCATTACCTAACTGTATTGAAATATTAGCTACTTCTAACTATAGTGTTCATTGTTCAAACATCACTCCTACTCGACAAAGGCATATTATGTCTATCAACGTTATCCCACTACTTAAATGTAACGGAACGTCAATTTCGACGTGTGGATTTTGATGTTCTTGAACATCTAGTTATTTCTTTGCCTAGTTCCTGTAAAAATAGTTTGCTTCTAAGAACATGATTTATTGAACAGTCCTTATCTAAAAAAAATATTTGTTTCACCAATTGCCTTATTTTCCTTAGGACAATAAAATAAACCTCCATTAGTTTTCTTGAATATTCAACAAACATGCACCTATCCATTCTCAGTTCCAACTTACATATCTGCTTTCCCTTCCAGCATATGTGCTAGACAATCCTATATCTTAACATGCTACAAGTTGAGCTTACATTCAGTCCACACTTGTATAGATGTCATATGTACTAACTTAGAAGAAACTAAATTTAGAATGTAATTTGCAATTACTAGGAAATATTCCAAAAATGAATAAGGAAAATGTAAATAACACATCATTAATCTATTCATGTCCAAAAGAGACTTATTTCTTATTTATAGCACACCACTCTATTATGGAGTTTACAATGTCGACAATTGAGATGTAATCTCTTATTCTGATAAGTAACAAAAGAACTATTTAGAGAGGTGCTTGCCACTACAATCAAATTGCAGTAACTTAAATATTTCCTTGGCGCTTCTTCGTTTCAAGTCCTAAAAACCTTGAATTTCTTAAATCATTAAGACTTACGATGCATCAAATAAATATATTAATATTTTGAGTAATCATTTATGAATGTCACAAAATACTTAAAACTATCTCTTACGAGTATGTTCATTGAACCATACAAATCAGAAGGGATTCATTCTAGCTTATCACTAGATTTATTTCCTTTTGAAGAGAAACATCCTTTAGTCAAATTTCCTTCCAAACAGGATCCACAAGTTGGTAGTTCCTCTACTTTCAATGAACCTTAAGGTCCATCATTGACCAACTTGAAATCTGATCCAGATTAATATGATTTAGACAAAGGTGCACATATAAGTTTCACTCAATTATGAAGAACATATTCTCTTATGAGATATACTACTATTGTTATGTTCATGAGAGACATTGATATAAAATAACAAGGTCATGCATTCATGTACCACAAGATTAGAGAGTTATTCGAAACTTAAAAAAAATATCCATCTCTTATTTTTTCCATAAACTGGAATTAAATTCCTTCTAACAAAAGGTACATGTACTACATCCTTTAAATTAATTTCTTATCACTATCAAAAGAAAATTTTAACAATTAATTCGACAAATCGTATAAAGTCATAGTGGAGCTGAGATAAAACATTAAATAGATCATAATAAGTCAAAACACTGAATAATAAAATTCAGATTGCATTCAATATTTATATACATACATGCATCTCAAATAATAAATTTCGATGGGAAAAAAATCATTCATGCAAATCATATTAAATAATGCAAGAATTATACAATCAAAAAAGAAACAGAACAACTCAGATGGAAAGCATACTATTATTTTCAGACAATTGTATATAACCATTTAATACTTAAATATCAAACACACTACACATATATGTATTCATGCATCTTAAATAGAAAATTTCAATGGGAAAAGAACTACTCGTGCAACATACATATGTAACGCTAGATTATTCACTCAAATAATAAAAACAGACCCAACTCATATGGAGAGTGTACTGTTAATTTAAGTCAAGTGAACATCATAATTAATAGTTCTAGTTCCATTGATCCAACATGTACACTCAGATGGAGAGTAAGTACACGATATCAATTACTAGTATTTCACCTAGTGAGCTTACAATAAATTTATTAGATATGGAGGAAGACCTAAAGTCAACGCATAAATTTATTACACACTTGAAATTAATTGTCACGACCCCAAATCTACAGGCCGTGATGGATCCTATCGTGGTACTAGGCTAGTCAATTTACTGAACATAATACAAGGAACTTTCCATTTAAAACAATAACGCTATTTATCATAAAGCTTCCACTTTTAATATTTCATAAATGTGGATAATCAATCAAAACATCTAAGTAATATCCCCAAAACACGGAGTCAACAGTCATGGTGTCACGACCCAAAATACTAACTCGGGTCGTGATGGTGCTCAACACCGAGGTTAGGCAAGCCAACACTCAGATTACTAAGGTTTTCCCATATTTGATTAAACATCCCAACACGTGCCAAGTTTTAAAGTTCAAAAAATTAGTTGAAAAGATAATTAGCCAATTAAACCAAAAGCAGTTATAAAGAAGCGCGAGCCAATATATATGTACAGACCCGCAAACCATAATATCTTCCACGTGTGTGCCAGGAACTAGTGTCACAAGTCCTACGGGCATACTAACAGAATATACAAAAGATAAAATATAATTGTCCTACTATCTGAAAGAAATAGACGGGAATAAAAAAGAAATCCCATGGTGCTGCCGATGATCGTCAGAAGAAGCAGCTCACCGTGAAGTCAGGTCCACTCTATACTCAGAATCGAGCTCCGGTCTGATAACCAGATGCACCAGCCCCAAAACCTGTACGATTAAGTACAGACGTGTAACATGAGTACATAAACAAATATGTACCCAGTGAGTATCGCGCCTAACTTCAAAGAAGTAGTGACGAGAGGTCGACTTGACACTCACTAACGTCCAACAAAATAATTGAAAAAGATATGATATTAGTAATAGGCATACGCGGATGATAAAAATGGTAAACATTAAAAATAATTGTAATCCAAATAAATACAGGAAGTAAATAAAGTATTACTACTTCATTTCCCCCCTAATATCTTGTCACTTCAATATCCATGAAATCATTAACAATTTAACATGCGCATACGAAATAGGGACAACCATCCTGAGCCATCATAATAATCATATGTGCACTGCCGAGGGTCGAACGGCTCGAACCATAATTACATCTTTCAATCTCGTCGTGGCGTACGGCCCGCTCCCATGAGAGTGGGGGATATAACACTCCGCTCGCGGAATGTAAATTGCGAAGCGGTCACATGCACACACAATACTAACCATAATGTATATTTCAACCATGACATACGACTCACGCCCATGAGAGTATGGGAAATAACACTCCGCTCGCGGAATGTAAATTGCGAAACGGTCGCATGCACACACAATATTCTTCATAAATTTATTTTCCAGTGAACAATTCCTTTAAATTCTCAAATTCCATGATCTCAAAGAAACAAAGCCGCATATGACATAAATTCATAAAGCATATAGTTCAATTCAAGGAAAAACACAAGGCATGGTGTAGGCCTAACTACCCAGACATAACAATAATAGCTGTTATGTACGGACTCTCGTCACTTTGTATGTACGTAGCCCCCACAACCATTAGCACATTTTGTCATTTAAATCACCTAGGGGGACAATTCCCTCTTACAAGGTTAGAAAGGAGACTCACCTCGCGTCGAACCTGCTCTCCGGGTCAAGAACGCGCCCGAAACTCCAAACTCGTCACCTAAGGACTCAAAACTATCCAAATGTTACATAAATATATCAACTTACACTCAAAAGTATGGAATTCTCCTATTTAATTAGTCATTTCATCCTACTTGAAGAAATCCCAAAATTCATCCCCAGGCCCGCATGCTCGGATTCCGGAATTTTTTTAAGGAATCACTTACCCATAACCTAAGGATCATTAATATATGATTTTTGTATGATTTAATGGCTAATGAACGGGTAATTCCCTAAACTTTCATAAAGCCCTAGGTTACTACCCAAATCCTTGATTTTCACTAATTAGGTAGTTAATTTGACTAGGAATTCATGCATTAAACTAACATTAGGGTAGAATTCACTTACCTTTCCGTAGCTAGGTCGTGGGGCTCTTTTCCAACCTCTCAATGTTGTCTATGGTGGAGGAAAATGGAGTGAAATGAATAAATCCCGTGTTTTAAAGAACTCACTGCCTACTGTTGTTCCGCACCTGCGGCTCAAGGACCGCACCTGCAGTCTCGAACCTGCGAGTGAAGGCTCCCACATGTAGAGCTGGGACAAGGGGCCTGGGCTCGCACCTGCGGAACTGAGTCTGCACCTGCGGGAAATGGCCCGCACCTGCGAGAAGTGGGCAGCCCATCTGGAGGTCGCACCTTCGAGGCTGGAACCGCAGGAGCGGTCCTGCACCTGCGATTGGGCAACCGCGCCTGCGGTCACACCAGACCAGGTGCACCAGCAATTGCTTCAACTGGTTTTTAGCCTTGTATTGTGCCCGAGAGGCACCTGGGCCAACCCGAGCCCCCGTCCAAGTATACCAACAAGTCCCAAGTCATAATACGGGCTCGCTCGAGCATTCGGAACATTCAAAAAAAATGATAAAACTCAAAATCACACCTCAAAATCCCTAAAGATCAAAGTTAAGAACTTCAAGTTCTTGGATTTGCTAACAATGCGCCGATACGACCTATACTACCCGGAATGACACCAAACTTTGCAAGCAAGTCATAAATGACATAACGGAACTATTCCCGGTCTCGAAATTCCGTTTGGACCTCGATAACAGAAAAACACGTCCCAAACCACAATATGAACTTAAGGAAACTCTTATTTCACTATTGGGCGCCGAAACGCTCCCGGGTCATCCAAAATCCATTCCGAACATATGCCCAAGTCCGAAATCATCATACGAAGCTACCGGAACTGTCGAAACTCATTTTCGAGGTCATTTACTCAAAATGTTGACCGAAGTCAAACTTGGCCTTAAAGGCCAACCTTAAGGAACCACGTGTTCCTATATCACTCTAAACACTTCCGAATCCCGAACCACCCGCCCCTGCAAGCATTAAATCATAATAAGCCGCTACAGGAAGTCTCATTTAGGGGAACGGGGTCCGATAACGCAAAATGACTAGTCGTGTCATTACATTCTCCACCTCTTAAACAAACATGCATCCTCAAACGGGTCTAGAATCATACCTGAAGTGCTGAATAACTGCGGATATCTGCTCCGCATGTCCTCCTCGGACTCCCAGGTTGCCTCCTCGACTGCATGGCCCCTCCACTAGACCTTTACGACAGAAACTCTATTGGATCTCAACTGGCAATCCTACCTTTCAATAATAGCAACTGGCTCCTCCTCGTAGCCCAACCTCTCATCCAAATGAATAGTGCTAAAATCAACCACATGAGAGAAGTCGCCGTGGTACCTCCGGAGCATGGATACATGAAATATCGGATGAACTCCTGACAAACTGGAAGTAAAGCTAGCTCATAAGCAACCTCCCCAACTTGCCTCAACACCTCGAAGGGGCCTATAAACCTCAGGCTCAACTTGCCCTTCTTTCCGAACCTCATAATACCCTTCATTGGCGAGACCTTCAACAAAACCTTATCTCCCTTCATAAATGATACATCGCTCCCTCTGATCCACGTAACTCTTCTGTCTGAACTGTGTTGTGCGGAGCCTCTCCTGAATCAACTTCACTTTCTCCAAAGCATCTCTCACCAGGTCAGTGCCATATAACTTAGCCTCGCCAGGCTCAAACCACCCGATAGGAGAACGACATCGCCAACCATACAAGGCCAGAAATAAAGCCATCTCGATGCTAGATTGATAACTATTATTGTAAGAAAACTCGGCCAGAGGCACGAACTGGTCCCACTGACCTCCGAAGTCAATCACACATGCACTAAGCATGTCCTCCAATATCTGAACTGTACGCTCCGACTGACCATCGGTCTGAGGGTGAAATGTTGAGCTGAGATCATTCTAGGTACCCATCTCACTATGCAATGCTTTCCAGAAGTGCAAGGTGAACTGAGGACCCCGATTTGATATAATGGACACCGGCACACAGTGCAACAGCACTATCTCCCGAATGTAAATCTGTGCCAACTCTCAAAAGTATATGTGGTAGCCACTGGAATGAAATGCGTCGATTTGGTCAATCTATCCACAATGACCCAAATCGCGTCAACTTTCCGCAAAGTCCGAGGCAACCCAACCACGAAGTCCATAGTGATGCGTTCCCACTTCCACTCCGGAATGGGCATCTACTGAAGTAGGCTTCCTGGCCTCTGGTGCTCATACTTAACTTGCTGGCAATTAAGAAACCTAGCCACATACTCCACAATGTCCCTCTTCATCTGCCTCCACCAGTAATGTTGCTTCAAATCATGATACATCTTTATAGCACCAGGATGAACAAAATACCGAGAACTGTGTGCTCTTCTAGAATCCTCCCTCTCAGGTCATCGACATAAGGAACACATAAATGGCCCTAAAGTCTCATAACACCATCCTCACCAATAGTAACCTCCTTGGTACCACCCTGAACCACTGTCTCCCGTAGCTCTGCCAAGTATGGATCATCAAACTGTCGAGCCTTAATCTCTCCCACTAACGAAGACTGAGCAACCACATGTGCTAAAACTCGGTGAGGCTCTGAAAGTTCTAACCTCACCATGCGATTAGCCAAGGGATGAAAGTCCAAGGCTAGAGGTATCTCCTCTGCTGCAATGTAAGCCAAGCTACCCATACTCTTTTCCTTCCTGCTCAAGGTATCAACTACCACATTTGCCTTGCCCGGATGATAAAGAATGGTGATATCATAATCCTTCAACAACTCAAGCAACATGCGCTGCCTCAAATTAAGATCCCTCTGCTTGAACAAGTGCTGCAAGCTGCGGTGGTCCGTATAAACCTCACAGGACACCACATACAAGTAGTGCCTCCAAATCTTAAGATCATGAACAATCGCCACCAACTCTAAATCGTGCACAAGGTAATTCTTCTCATGAACCTTCAGTTGGCGCGAAGCATAAGCAATAACTGTCCTTTCCTGCATCAACACACATCCCAAACCAACGCGTTAAGCGTCGCAATACACTGCATACATCCCCAAACCAGAAGGCAATACCAGAACTGGTGTTGAGGTCAATGTTGTCTAGAGCTTCTGAAAGCTCGCCTCACAATCGTCGGACCATCGGAACGGGGAATTCTTCTGAGTCAATCTAGTCAATGGAGCTGCAATAGAAGAGAACCCCTCCACAAATCGGGGATAATAGCCTGCTAGGCCTAAAAATCTCCGGATCTCTGTAGCTGAAGTAGGATGCGGCCAACTCTGAACTGCCTCAATCTTCTCCGGATCAACCTTGATACCCTCTCCGGATACCACATGCCCCAAGAATGCCACAGAATCCAACCAGAACTCACACTTGTAGAACTTAGCATATAGCTTCTATTCTCGCAAAGTCTGGAGCACAACTCTCAAATGCTGCTCATGCTCCCCAGGTTACGTGGGTAAATCAAAATGTAATCAATGAAGACAATGACAAAGGAATCGATATACGGCATGAAAACCCTGTTCATAGAGTCTATAACTGTTGCTGGGGCATTAGTCAGGTCAAAGGACATCACCAGGAACTCATAATAGCCATATCTCGTACGAAAAACAGTCTTCGGAACATCTGAGGCATGAATCTTCAACTGATGATATCCCGATCTCAAATGAATGTTAGAAAACACCCGACCACCCTGCAACTGGTAAAACAAAGCATCGATGCGCGGCAAAAGATACCTGTTCTTAATGGTGACCTTGTTCAACTAGCGGTAATCAATACACATCCGCATGGACCCATCCTTCTTCTTCACGAATAGAACTGGAGCACCCCACGGCGATACACTCGGTCTGATGAACCCCTTAGCGAACAAATCCTCAAGCTGCTCCTTCAACTCCTTCAAATCTTTCAGAAATCAATGCAGAAATCAATATCACGATCCGGAGGCATGCCTAGAAGGTCTGAAGGGAATACATCAGCAAACTCTCGAACCACTGGCTAAATCAATCGTCGGAGACTCAGTGGTGGTGTCCCGCACATAAGCAAGATAGGCCAGAAAACCCTTCACGATCATATGTCGAGCCTTCTTAAATGAAACAACCCGGCTGGTTGCACTAACTGAGGAACCTCTCCACTCCAGCCTAGGCTACTCGGGCATGGCTAAAGTAACTATCTTGGCATGGCAATCTAGCACGACATGATAAGGAGATAGCCAATCCATGCCTATAATAACCTCAAAATCAACCATGTCGAGCAATAGAAGGTCCGCTCGTGTCTCGAACCCACAGAAGGTGACCACACAAGACCGATAGATCCGGTCTACCACAACATAATCGCCCATAGGAGTGGACACATATATAGGAGAACCCAAGGACTTACGAGGAACATCTAGAAAATGAGCAAATAATGCTGAAACATATGAATAGGTGGATCCTGGATCAAATAACAGTGACACCTCTCTACTACATATTGAAATAGTACATGTAATCACGACATCTGAGGCCACTACAATTGATCTGATCGGCATAGCATAAAATCTAGCTGGATCACTGGAAGACTGAGCTCCGCTATAATGAACATGCGCTGACTGACCACCCCCTGACTTGCCCCCACCTCTAGGTCAAACCCTGCCGACATATCCTCCACCTCTAGGTGCCCTGAAAGCTGGTGCTGGACCCATAGGCTGATAACTCTATTGCACCACTTTACCCCAAAACATGGGGCAATGCCTCTTCATATGACCTGGATCCGCACACTCATAACAGCCTCCAAGTATCATAGCCAGCTGCCCCAAAGAGGAACCTTTAATGGTCGGAGAGCGATGTGTACTCTTTGGCAAAGCACTGAAGTAGGGACTGGAAGATCTCGGATGACTGGAATAACAACTGGGTGAACTCTGAATGGCTGGAGGGAGGTAGGAACGCTCTGGCATGGCGCTGAAATGAGGTCTTGCTGGAACACCTTAGGGAGGTGGTGGGGGTGCTGAATATGAAGACCTGCTGGGCTGACTACTACCAAACTGACATCTGCCCCTAATTGGGGCACTTCTGAAATCTTCGGAGAATCTAGCCCTCTGGTCCTACTGCCCCTGCTCCCAGCTCCTCGACCGATACCCCTCGATCCTGCGGGCAATCTCCACCATGAGCTGATAAGGAGTACCCGTATCCACCTCTCGGGTCATGGTGGCCCTAATACCTGGATGCAACCCAGCCATAAATATTCGCACTCCCTCAACATCAGTAGGTAGTATCATGAGTGCATGGAGAGATAACTCTGAAAATCTAGCCGCATAGTCTGTTACTGACATATGTCCCTTCTCCAGCTGCTCAAACTGATACCGCAACTCTTCCCTCTCAAGGGGTGGGATATATCTGTCTAGAAACATCTGAGTGAACTGCTCCCAAGTTATAGGAGGATAATCTGCTGGCCTCTTGAGAATATAAGACTGCCACCATCAATGAGATCTGCCCTCCAACATAAAGGTAGCAAAATCCACTCCACGGGACTCTAGTATCCTCATGTTGTGTAGTTTGTCCTTGCACCTGTCAATGAAATCTTGGGCATCCTCTCCTCGCTCACCCCCGAAGACTGGAGGGTGCAATCGATTCCATCTATCCAATAAATTCTACGGGTTGCCTTCTGCAGCTGGTCTGGGCTCACACGCTGGACCCCATCCACAGGCAGTGTACCAAGAGTATGATGTACAGCTGCTGCCTGACCTGCAGCCTGGGCGGTAGGGGTCTGGGCTCTCCCTCCTACTTGAGATGTGGCAGGATCCATTGAGAAAAAGCCAGCCTGGGACATAGTGTCCATAAACCGCATCATACGGCCCATGACCTCATGAAAGCTTGGTGCCGTCATGAAGTCCACTGGAGCAGGATCTGCTGGGGGCACCTCGTCCTGATCCTCTATGATAGGATCCACTGATGGTGGTGCAACTGGAATAATTCTGGGATGCCCTCATCACCTACCTCGGGTCGGTGCCCTCCCCCGGCCTCTGCCACGGCCTCGGACAACAGGGGTAGCGGCCCCTAACGGGTCTGGAACATCGAATGCGAGCGTACTCACCATCTGTGAGAGAATAGAAGAATGATTTTTAGTAAGCCATCGCTTGCACGATAGAATATGAATAAAGAGAGATTTCCTAACACCCTATAGCCTCTTGAAGATAAGTACAGACATCTCCGTACCGATCCGCAAGACCTTCCTGGGTTTGCCCGTGACTCGTGAGACCTACGTGAACCTAGAGCTCTTATACCATTTTTTCATGATCCAAAATACTAACTCAGGTCGTGATGGCGCCCAACAGCGGGGTTAGGCAAGACAACCCTCAGATTACTAAGGATTTTCCCATATTTGATTAAACATCCCAACACGTGCCAAGTTTTGAAAGTTCAAAACATTAACTGAAAAGATAATTAGCCAATTTAACCAAAAGCAATCATAAAGAGGCGTGATCCAATATATATGTATAGACCCGCAAACCATAATATCTACCACGTGTGTGCCAGGAACTAGTGTCACAAGTCCTACGGGCATCCTAACAAAATATACAGAAGATATAATATAACTATCCCGCTGTCTAAAAGAAATAGACAGGAATAACAAAAGAAACCCCGTGATGCTGTCGAGGATCGTTAGGAGAAGCAGCTCACCGTGAAGTCAGGTCCATTCTATACTCAGAATCGAGCTCCTGTCTGATAACCAGATGCACCAGCCTCCTAACCTGTCCGATTAAGTATATAAGCATAGCATGAGTATATAAACAAACATGTACCAAGTGAGTATCCCGCCTAACCTCGAAGAAGTAGTGACGATAGGTCGACTTGACACTCACTAAGGTCCAACAAAATAATTGAACAAGATATGATATCAGCAATAGGCATACGCGGATGATAAAAACAGTAAACATTAAAGATAATTGTAATTCAAATAAATACTCGAAGTAAATAAACAATTACTAATTCATTTCCCCCCAGATATCTTGTCACTTCAATATCCATGAAATCATTAACAATTTAACATGCGCATACGGAATAAGGACAACTGGCCTGAGCCATCATAATAATCATATATGTGCACTGCCGAAGGTTGAACGGCCCGAACCATAATTACATCTTTCAATCTCGCCCTGGCATACGGCCCGCTCCCATGAGAGTGGGGGAAATAACACTCCGCTCGCAGAATGTAAATTGCGAAGCGGTCACATGCACACACAATATTAGCCATAATGTATCTTTCAATCTCGTTGTGGCGTACAACTCGTTCCCATGAGAGTAGGGGAAATAACACTCCGCTCGCGGAATCTAAATTGCGAAGCGGTCACATGCACACACAATCTTCATAAATTTATTTTCCAGTGAACAATTCCCTTAAATTCTCAAATTCCATGATCTCAAAGAAACAAAGCCGCATATGACATAAATTCATAAAGCATATAGTTCAATTCAAGGAAAAACACAAGGCATGGTGTAGGCCTAACTACCCGAACATAATAATAATAGCCGCTATGTACGGAATCTCGTCACTTTGTATGTACGTAGCCCCCACAAACATTAGCACATAGTCATTTAAATCACCAAGGGGACAATTCCCTCTTACAAGGTTAGAAAGGAGACTCACCTCACGTCGAACCAACTCTCCCGCTCAAGAATGCGCCCGAAACTCTAAACTCGTCACCTTAGGACTCAAAACTAGCCAAATGTTACATAAATATATCAACTTACACTCAAAAGTATGGAATTCTCCTATTTACTTAGTCATTTCATCCTACTCCTCGGGCCCGCATGCTCGAATTCCGAATTGTTTTGAAGGAACAACTTAGCCATAACCTAAGGATCGTTAATATGTGGTTTTTCTATTATTTCATGGCTAATGAACGGGTAATTCCCTAAATTTTCATAAAGCCCTAGGTTATTACCCAAATCCTTGATTTTCACTAATTAGGTAGTTAATTTGACTAGGAATTCATGCATTAAACTAACATTAGGGTAGAATTCACTTACCTATCAGTAGCTAGGTCGTGGGGCTCTTTTCCAAGCTCTCAAGGTCGTCTATGGTGGAAGAAAATGGAGTGAAATGAATAAATCTCGTGTTTTAAAGAACTCACTTCCTACTGTGGTTCCGCACCTGCGGCTCAAAGACCGCACTTGCTAGTGAAGGCTCGCACCTACGCAACTAGGACAAGGGGCCTGGGCTCGCACCTGTGGAATCCGGACCTGCGGCTCCGCACATGCGGGAAATGGCGCGCACCTACGAGAAGAGGGCAGCCCATCTGGAGGTCGCACCTGTGATACTGGGATCGCAGGAGCGATCCCGCACCTGTGACTGGGCAACCGCACCTGCGGTCATACTAGAACAGGTGCACCAGCAATTGCTTCAGCTGAGTTTTAGCCTCGTATGGTGCCCGAGAGGCACTTGGGCCCACCCGTGCCCCCGTCCAAGTATACTAACAAGTCCCAAATCATAATACTGGCTTTCTTGAGCCTTTGGAACATTCAACACAACGCTAAAACTCAACATCACACCTCAAAACCCCTAAGATCAAACTTAAGAACTTCAAGTTCTTGGATTTGCTAACTATGCGCCGAAACGACCTATACTACCCGGAATGACACCAAATTTTGCAAGCAAGTCATAAATGACATAACGAAACTATTCCTGGTCTCGGAAATCCATTTGGATCTTGATAACACAAAAACACGTCCCAAATCTATGATGACCCAAAAGGTCATCCCGTAAATTTCTAGCTAATTCTGTGTTCCGAGGTCGTGAAAACCTCCTTCTATCTTACCTCGATTTGCATGTGCAACGTGGGCATGTAGCCGGGAAGCCTTTATGTGAAAAAATTGATAAAAATGATGATTTTCTATTAGGAATTTGAATAAAGTTGACTTCGGTCAAAGTTTTTGGTAAACGGACCCGGACCCGTGATTTGACGATTTCGGAGGGTCCGTAGGAAAATATGGGACTTGTGCGCATTCCAGGAATCGAATTCCGAGGTCCCAAGTCCGTGAAGTGAATTTTTAAGGAAAATTATTTTCTTAAAAATATAAAGGTTTTTGAAAATGAAATTTGAGGTGAAACCTGTGATATCGGGCTTGTATCTTGGTTCCGGAGCCTGGTACAGGTTCAATATTACTTTTATGTTATATCTGTGAACTTTGGTAAGAAACAGACTTAGTTTTACATGATTCGGACCTTAAATGCAAAACTGAATGTTTATAGAAGTTTTGAGGAATTTCATTGATTTTTAGTTTAATTCATCGTTTTAGTGTTGTTTTATGTGGTTTGAAACCTCGACCGAGTCTGTGTTAGGTTATAAGAATTGTTCGTGCATTTAGACGGGGTCCCGGGGGCCTCGGGTGAGAGTCGGATGGGGTTCGGGTCAATTTTTACCTATTTTTGAACCGCTGAAAACTGTCATCGGGTTACCTTCTATGCGATCGCATGGAAGCATCCACGATCGCATAGAGTGGTCTGACTCGCGCCAGTGATTTACTTTACTCCGTTCGCATATAGTAGCCCGCGATGGCGAAAGCACATTTTCTCCTTCATCGCGATCGCATCCTAAGCTTCGCGTTCGCATAATAGAAATGAGGCTGGGGGTCTGTAGGTTGATTCCCCTTCGTGATCGCAATGGCATATCCGCGTTTGCATAGGTTCTCTAATTCTTTTTCTATGCATTCACATACTCAGTTCCGCATTTGCATAGTACAAATCAGGACAACTTCATTTCTCTTCTACGCGATCGCGCCTTGATTCCCGCGATCGTGATTCACAAAGCACCTGGGCAGAATATAAGTTTGCAAAAATCGGAGTTTCACTATTTTAAACATATTTTGACTTCTAGAACTCGGTTTTGGGAGATTCTTTGAGGGTTTTTCACACAAATCGAATGGGTAAGTGTTCTTCCACTATAATTAATTATATTTCATTAATTAGTTCTTTTATTTATCATTTAATTTGTGTTTTGGGTTGAGGGGATTGTGGATTTTGAAAGAAAACTTCAAAAATGAAAATTCATGATTTGAATGGCCAAATGTTATCGGAATTGGATAAATTTAGTATGGGTGAACTCGTATCGGAATGGGTAAATCGGAATTTATAAAATTTGTCAGGTTCCGAGGTGCGGGCCAAGGGGTCGACTTGTGTGTCGATTTTTATAATATCGTAAAGATTGAGACTTTATTATTCAGAATAGTTCCTTATACGTTTATATGTATTTTGAACTAGTTTTAGTTGATTTTGAGTACCAGGTTGTCGTCTTTGAGGTAAGTATCTTGCCTAACCTTGTGTGGGGGAACTTCCCCTTAGGATTGAGTCTTCTATGTTGATTGTAGCCCGTGTACGCGAGGTGGAGAGTGCGTACTCAAACTTATTTGCAAATAGATTTCCCTTTTAGGATTTTTGGTCCTTATGTTTCCCGTGTATGAATTGAAATTGTTATACCTGAATTCCTGATTTCTAGTTTCATCTCTTCCTGTTCAAATTAGAAGTACTTGCCTAGCATTCCTTGTTTCTTATATGATCTTAATTGACTTAAGTGAATACTTTTCTTTTCCTACCGTTATACTATGTCTTTCTTCATACGCTGCCTATGTGACTAAAACTAGTATAATCTCGCCCTATAATTGTCTAACAAGTAATTGGAATATCTATACGTTGGTCAAGCATGCCCGTGAGTCGTACATTGTGATTTAAATGGTTTTCCGTTAAGTACTACTTAGGTTTAATTGATGACCGTCCATGTTGATGGTATTTCTTTGATGCTGCCTATTTACTGAGAATCTGTTCAAGCTGAGTTTATTCGGTGAAGCTAATTGTCTAAGTGAGATTGGTTATAGCTGATTCCCTTGCGGGGATGATTTGGTTTATTGGTTGCGAACTTGAATATATAGAATCGATATATTTGCCTTGTTTTCCCCTCGTTATGTTGTTCTCTTTGTTATTGGCATTCCTTTCAGTGGCTACTTCTTGTGAGTGAGTTTTTACCATTTTTGTGATTTAAGTCTTTGTATTGATTTGCGCATCGCACTTTGCATTCGGTCTTGTTTGCTTTTGCTCCGGTTGTGGCAATATATGTTGTTTCTGTCGCATTCTGGTTGTTTTATTCAGTGGCTGCATTGCATATTTAAATTGGGACTACAGACGGATATCTGGGAGTTTCCCCATGTACTGCATTGCATATTTAAATTGGGACTACGGACCGAGATCCAGGAGCTTTCCCCATGTACTGCATTGCATATTTAAATTGGGACTACGGATGGAGATCCGGGAGCTTTCCCCCTGTACTGCATCGCATATTTAAATTGGGACTACGGACCGAGATCTGGGAGCTTCCCCCTTGTACTGCATTGCATGACAAATTCTGAGTTGCGGACTGAGTTCCAGTGGTTTTATCATTGAGGAGATTTGGATCGAAAGATAAATATATATATTGAAAAGTATAGCTGAAAAGCAATTATCTCCAGGAAAAGTTATGTCTAAAGGACTTCTATTTCGAAAGTATATTTGAAAAGTATGTCTTGCAGAAAAATGATATTTGAAAGAGCAGTATTTAGAAAAGTATATTTGAACACCACGTATTTTGATGATATTTGAAAGAGCAGTATTTGAGAAAGTATATTTGAAAACCACATATTTTGAAGAGACTATGTTTTAAAGATTTCTCTTTCTAAAAATATAAATTTACATTCAGAGAAAGTATGTTATAAAGAAGAAATTTTTCTATTCCGAAATGATTATATCTTTAAAGCTTTCAAAATAAACTCACGATTTAAAGGTTTTCACTCGATGGTTTGACCAGTTTTATTGAGTTTATTGGCTAAGGCCTGACGTGAATAAATTGATGCAATGCTAAGTTGCAAGTGTTTAATTGGGTTGTGTTTCCCGAAATTTGGCTTGCATTCTTTCCATTATCTATGCATATTTCTATTATGATGTCCGTTGATCATAATTATTGAATTTTCTTCCGTATTATTCGATCGTACCGTTATTTATATCGAAAAATATTTAGATAGATATTATGTTTCGGTCTTTGGTACAATTATGTCTTTTTACTTATTAGGCCAGTGGTGTCTTGACTAGTCCTCGTCACTACTTGTCTTGACAGTGGTATAATTATGTCTTTTTAAATAATGCTCTTTCAAATACCATTGGCACCGCCGTGGTGTGCTCATACTACACTTCTGTGCATTTTTGTGTGCAGATCCAGGTTATTGTTATTGTTAGCTGCATGGATCGTTGATGAGGAGACTCAAGGTAAACCTGTTGCTGTGTTCGCAGGCTTCGAAGTCACCTTCTTGTAAGTCAACTGTACTTATTATTTCTAGACAGTTGTATTTAGATTCGGTTGAAAGATGTCGTAGAGATTATGACTTGTATTTACCGGGTTTTGGTAAATGGTAAACTCTATCAAGATTTCTATTTCGAGACTGTTAAAAAAAATTCCTTTGTTATTGTTGTTGTTCAGTGGAAATGTTAGGCTTACCTAGTCCCTAAGATTAGGTGCCATCACGATACCCAACGGAGGGAAATTTGGGTCATGACAAAACCACAATATGAACTTAAGGAAACTCTTATTTAGCTATTGGTTGCTGAAACGCTCCCGGGTCATCCAAAACCCATTCCGAACATATGCCCAAGTCCGAAATCATACGAAGCTACCGAAAATGTCGAAACTCGATCCCGAGGTCATTTACTCAAAATGATGACCGAAGTCAAACTTGGCCTTAAAAGCCAACCTTAAGGAACCAAATGTTCCTATATCACTCTAAACACTTCTGACTACCGAACCACCCACCCCCGCAAGCATTAAATCATAGTAAGCCGCTACAGGAACTCTCGTTTAGGGGAACGGGGTCCAGTAATGCAGAACGACCGGTCGGGGGTTTCATATCCTCAAGATAGGATTTACAGTTCGCAATGCTCTTGCCTCTCAAATCAGCTCCCGATTGCTCCAAATCTAACCAAAACCATATTAATATCATCAATATATGCTAAAGGAACAAAGCCCACTCGAAAATTATAAAATTTAACCGAAATTCCCAAAATTGGCCAAACCCGGCCCCCGAGCCCACGTCTCGAAATTCTATAAAAATCTCATCACAAGAATCCTCATCCTTTCCCGAGTCTATACATAAAAAATGAATCCACATTTGACCCCTAAATACCTAAATTTTAAGTCTCAATTTCCCAAGACCTAAACCCCCTATTTAAACAATTATATTCCACTAATTCCATGCTTAATCCATCAAATATCAAGATAGAATACAGTTTTAGTCCGAAAAACATACCTCCACGGAAATCCCTTGAAATTCCTCTTCAATTTGCTCCCAAAAGCCTCAGCCCCCATGCAAATATGATGAAAGTGCCTAAAATTCGCGAAGGCAAGTATTTATACTTCCTGCCCAATGAAATCGCATCTCCAGCCTTCTCTCCGCACATGCGTACCCGCACCAGCGGTCCCAGGTGCGCACCTGCGGAAATCCACTTAAGGCCTATTTCATGCAACCGCGGTGAATCACCCGCACCTGCGGCTTCGCAGGTGCGGTTCAAGTATCGCACCTGCGACATTCTCCAGCCTGACCTATTATCGCACCTGCAGCATCGCACCTACGGCGTCGCAGCTGCGGCTACCCTTCCGCAGTTGCGGCCACACCAGAAACCTGGCACCAGCAGCTCCTTCAGCTACATTTTCCAAATTTAATCCTTCTAATGACTATGCGAAATCAACCCGAGCCCCTCGGGACCCCAACCAAAAACACAAACAAGTCCCGTAACCTTATTCACACTTAGTCGAGCCTTCGAAACACCCAAAACAATGCAAAAACACCAAGATCACATCGGATTCAAGCCTATGAACTTTGAGATTTCTAAATTTCGCCAATAATACCGAAACCAACAAAAACATGTCTGAATGACCTAAAAATTTGCACACATGTCCAAAACGACGCAACGAGCCTGCTCAAACTTCTGGAATTCCATTCCGACACCGGTAGGTAATTTTCCACTGCCGACCGAAAATTGTTAAAAACTCAATTTCGCCAATTCAAGCCTAATTCTACTCCGGACATCAAAACCACATTCCGAACATACTATAAGTCCCAAATCACCTAACGAAGCTATCCGAACCATAAAATCTACATTCTGAGGTCGTTTACCAATAATTCAACTCCCAGTTGACTTTTTCAACTATTAAGCCAATTTAAGAGACTAAGTGTCTCAGTTCTTCCCACGACCACCCCGGCCCGAACCAATCAACCCAACACATCATAATTAGGTTATCTAGCACATAACAAAGCTGAAATAGGGGAAACGGGGCTAATCTCACAGAATGACCGACCGGGTCGTTACATCCTCCCCCTTTTAAACAAGCGTTCGTCGTCGAACGAGTCTAGAAACATACCTGGAGTCTCAAATAAGTGAGGATATCTGCTCCGCATCTCCCGCTCGGTCTCTCAGGTGGCATCCTCCATCGGCTATCCTCTCCACTGAACCTTCACTTAAGCTATATCCTTGACCTCAACTTCCTGATCTGACAACCCAAAATAGCCACTGGCTCTACCTCATATGACATATCACCCTCGAGCTGAACTGTGTTGAAGTCCAAAACATGAGACAGGTCACCAACATACTTCCAGAGCATCGAAACATGGAACACCGGATGAATACCCGATAAGCTGGGTGGCAAGGAAAGTCTATAAGCCACCTCTCCAATCCTCTAAAGAACCTCAAATAGCCCAATGAATCGGGGACTCAGCTTTCCCCTCTTCTCGAACCTCATAAAACCCTTCATGGGCGACACCTTCAGCAGTACCTTCTCTCCCTCCATGAAAGACACATCCAGGATCATCCGATCCGCATAAATCTTATGCCTAGACTGCTCCGTGCGAAGCAGCTCCTCAATCAACTTCACCTTATCCAACACATCCTGAATCAAATATGTGCCCAATAGCCTAGCCTCGCCCGGCTCAAACGAACCAACCGGAGATCTACACCTCCTACCATTTAAAGCCTCATACGGAGCCATCTGGATACTAGATTGATAACTATTATTATATGCAAACTCTGCGAGCGGTTGAAACTGTTCACATGAACCCCGGAAATCAATGACACACGCACGCAACATGTCGTCCAGAATCTCAATAGTACGCTATGACTGCCCGTCGACTAAGGATTAAGCACTGTGCTCAACTCAACCTGAGTACCTAACTCTCTCTGTATGGCTCTCCAAAACTAAGACGTGAACTGAGTACCTCTATCGGAAATGATAGAAACTAGAATCCCATGCAATCGGATAATCTCCCTAATATAAATCTTAGCTAACCACTCTGAAGAATAAGTAGTACCAACATGAATGAAGTGCGGGGACTTGGCCAGCCGATCCACAATAACCCATATAGCATCAAACCGCCTCGAAGTCCGTGGGAGCCCAACTACAAAGTCCATGGTGATTCGCTCCCATTTCCACTCCGGAATATCTAAGCTCTGAAGTAATCCACCTGGTCTCTGGTGCTCATACTTGACCTGCTGACAGTTGAGACATCGAGCCGCGAACTAAACAATATCCCGCTTCATCTGCCTCTACCAATAATTTTGTCTCAAATCCTGGTACATCTTCGCGGCACCCAGATGGATGGAATACCGCGAACTATGGGCCTCAGCTAGAATCAACTCTCGAAGCCCATCCACATTAGGCACGCAAATCTGCCCCACATCCTCATGACCCCATCATCACCAATAACCACATCCCTGGCATCACCCCACCGGACCCTGTCCTAAAGAACGAGCAAATGTGGATCATCATACTAGCGTGCTCTAATCTGATCATAAACTGATGTCCTGGAGGCTACACAAGCCAATACTCGGGGGGATCTGATAGATCCAGTCTCACCAACTGACCCGCTAAAGCCTGAACATCAAGTACTAAAGGTCGCTCTGCCACTACAAGGTAGGCTATACTCCCCAAACTCTCTGCTCTGCGACTCAGGGCATCGGCCACTACATTGGCCTTCCTCGGATGATTTAGAATAGGGAGGTCATAATCCTTGAGAAGCTCCAACCATCTCCTCTGACGCAAATTCAGATCCTTCTGCTTAAGCAGATACTGCAAACTACGGTGATCAGTTAAAATCTCACAATGTACTCCATACAAATAATGAAGCCAAACCTTTAAGGCGTGGACAATGGATGCTAGCTCAAGATCGTGCACTGGATAATTCTTCTCGTGCACCTTCAACTGTCGGGACGCGTAGGCAATCACCCTACTGTCCTACATCAATATTGCTCAAGAGGCCAACTCTAAAGGCATCACAGTAAACTGTATAAGAACCTAAACCCGTTGGCAAAACCAACACCGTAGGTTTAGTCGGAGCTGACTTGAGCTTATGAAAGCTGTCCTCACACTCCTCTGTCCAACTGAAAGAAGAACCCTTCTGGGTTAGTCTGGTCATAGGTGCTGCAATAGATGATATCCCTCTACAAAATGGCGATAGTACCTTGCCAAACCAAGGAAACTGCGAATCTCGGTAGCTGATAACGGTCTAGGCTAGCTCTGCACTGCCTCTATCTTCTTCGGATCAACCTGAATACCATTACTGGACACCAGGTGCCCCAAGAAAGCTACTGAATCAAGACAGAACTGACACTTCAAAATTTTTTCATACAAACTCTTATCCCTCAAAGTCTGAAGCACAGTCCCCAAATGCTGCTCATGATCCTCCCGAGATCAGGAATGTACCAAGATATTGTCAATAAACACGATGTCGAAGGAGTCAAGATAAGGCCGGAACACACTGTGCGTAAAGTTCATAAAGGCCGATGGGGCGTTGGTCAGCCCGAATGACATAACCAAAAACTCATAATGACCATATCTAGTCCTGAAGGTAGTCTTCGGGATGTCAGGCCCCCGAATCTTTAACTGATGATAGCTAGAGCCCAATTCAATCTTGGAAAATACCCTGGCACCCTGCAAGTGATCAACAAGTCATCAATACGAGGCAAGGGATAGCGGTTCTTCACCATAACCTTTTTCAGCTACCGATAATCAATACACATACGCATAGAACCATCCTTCTTCTTCATAAACAACACCAGTGCACCCCAAGGTCACACACTAGGCCGGATGAACCACTTATCTAGGAGTTCCTGAAGCTACTCCTTTAATTCCTCAACTCCGCTGGTGCCATACGATAAGGTTGAATAGCGATAGGCTGAGTGCCTGGCACCAGGTCAATACCAAAATCATTGTCCCTGTCAGGTGGCATGCCTAGCAGGTCTGCAGGAAACACGTCAGGAAAATCATGGACCACATGAACCGAATCAATAGCGGGAGTCTCACCACTGACATCCCTCACAAAAGCCAAATAAGATAAACACCCCTTATCTACCATACGCTGGGACTTCGTGTAGGAAATCACCCTGCTAGGCACATACTCAGAAGAATCTCTCCACTAGACCCTCGGAAATCCTGGCATAGCTAAGGTCACGGTCTTAGCATGACAATCAAGAACAGCATGACACGGAGGTAGCCAATCCATGCCCAATATCACATCAAAATCAACCATGCTGAGTAACAATAGGTCCACTCGGGACTCCAAACCCCCAATAGATATCACACATAACTGATGCACACAGTCCACAATAATAGTATCGCCCACCGAAGTCGACACATGAACCGATGCAACTAGAGTCTCACGGGGCATATCAAAAAAATGGGCAAAATATGATTAAACATAGGAATACGTAGAACCGGGATCAAATAAGGCCAAAACATCTCGGCAAAAGACTGAGACAATACCTGTGATCACTGCATCAGAGGCCATAGCATATGGCTTGGCTGGAAGTGCATAGACACGAGCCTGGCCTCCACCTGCACGACCTCCCCCTCTAGGGCAGCCCCTGGCGGTCTGACCCCCACCCCTAGCTGTCTGGGCGGGTGGTGATGTAACTGGAGCTGAAGTCGAGGTCTGGCCCCTCTGCTAAGAAGAACCACCAAAACGACGGGGACACTATCTCCACATGTGCCCAAACTCTCCGCACTCGAAACAACTCCCCATGTCACCAGAATCGCCACTAGAAGAATCCTGCATAGAGGAACCCTGAACTGATGGTGCTGGAGATGCACTCTGGGCTGGAAGGGCACTGAATGAAGAACGGCACGAGAACTGCGGGGACCATACCTCGGAGATGCACCACTATAGGCTGGGCGGACTGGCTGAGGAGGCCTGAATGAACGGCATCTACAATGCTGAAACTGTTCTCTGGAAGGAGCACCACTAGAACTACCAGATATACGAGGCCTTTTGGCCTTCCTCTCCTCTCCCTCCTGGTGGTGAACTGACTCAATATCTCAAGCAATATCAACAACCTGCTCGAAGCTAGCACCTGATACCCTTTCCCTAGTCATCAAAAGGCGCAGCTGATAAGTGAGGCCATCTACGAACCTCCTAATCCTCTCCCAATCAGTAGGGACCAACTCAGTGGCATAATGAGCCAACTTTGAAAACTGCGTGTCATACTGCATCACTGATAGCCATGTGAGGGGTGCTGCATCAATAGTCCTACGCCTCTCGAAAGACTCCCACCAAGTAAAAGTAGCCTCAGAAAACTAAAAAGTAGCAAACGAGACCCCACTAGTCTCATGAATCCCAGCAATACGAAGCATGCTCTGACACTTATGTAGAAAGCTCTGGGAATCCTCTGCACCACTGAATGTTGGAGCTGAAGTCTACTGAATCTCTCCAGCCTACGCTGCTCATCATTTGGCATAGCTGGAACCACGAAGTCCTGAATTGGAGCAACTGGCTGGGCTGGAACTGCCCCCGGTGTCCGAAGGCCCTGAGTAACATGCTCAATTGTCTGGGCAACTAGAGTATGAGTGCCTCCCCCGGCCTGAGAAGTATCAGCAGTAGTAGATACAACAACTGCCTAGGCAAGGCTGGTACATACTGTCAAGATCTTAGCCAGGCTGTCTGGTCACCCTGATCGGTAGCGCGTGTCCTCACCATCTATGAGAGAGCGAAACAACAGAAGTTAAATTTCTAGAATCAACAAAATGGCACGACAAAATTCAAAAAAATGAGATTTTCCTAAGGGTTCTGCAGCCTCTTGAAGATAGGTACAGACGTGTCCGTACCGATCCGCAAGACTCTACTAAACCTGCTCATGACTGTTGAGTCCTATGTAACCTAGGCTCTGATACCAACTTGTCACGACCCCAAATCTTAAGCCGACCATGATGGCGCCTAACATGGAACTAGGCTAGCCAACAATCATATACTGACATAATATTTTCATAATTTCCAAAACGGTTCTGATATTTCACAAAATTCTTTCGTTTAAGCAGTTTAAAGCAACAAAATGAATAAAACAGTTTATACATTTCCCCAAAACCTGGAGTCAACCGTCATGAGCATCTACGAGTAGTACAGAATAACCCAACTATCATAATACATCAAGTCTCGGAACGAGCAACTAGATACAAAATAAGAAATAGGAAAAGAGATGATGTGGACACTGAATAGCTACCTCGAAGTCCCAACTCCGGCTCCACAAGAAGGAAGAAATGTAGCGCTCGGTACCAGCACCTGTATCTGCACACATGGGTGCAGGGAGTAATGTGAGTATGCCAACTCAGTATTAATGAAAATAAATCAAGTCTAAACAGCAAGAAACACATAGGATTAAATCATCAATTCATAACAAGCATAGTCTTTCTTTCAACTGTGTACACATTAAATCAACATGCTTTAAAAGCCAACTTCAGTAAAAATCCTTTGAAAAGTGTGATTTCCAACAATTTTAGAAAAATGCGCAAGAGTTTAGTAAAAAATGAAATAAATCATAAATAGCCACTCGGGCCAAAACATGTATCATAAACCGCCCCTCAGGAAAATTATTACTCAGAATCAGTAACTCAGTATGCCTCACAATCACTCAGTATCAGCCCTTCGGGCATCCTCACTGTCACTCATGCCTCCCAGTCACTCGGCATTCACACTCAGTAGCTACCTGCGCTCACTGGGGGTGTGTATAGACTCTGGAGGGGCTCCTTCAGCCCAAGCGCTAATATCAAGCAACACCGTGGCATGTCATATCCTCACGATCAGGCCCTAGGCGTCACTCAGTCAGAAATTCTCAAAAAGCCTTTCGGGCTATCAGCAAAACGGGGTACTCAACCCAAAAACATCATTTTTTTTCTCAAAATAGTGTAAACAAAAGATGAGTTTCGAAATCAGTTAAACATAACTTGACTGAGTGTAAATCATAAGTCCACATAGTGAGGAAAAGCAGTAAAAGCCCCCAAGGGATCTAAACAGGTTGGCGCAAAGCCCCAAACATGGCTTATAACCCAAATATAACAATAGTCTGAAAACACGATTTAACATATGATTATTTTCCATGGGAAGGACCAAGTCCAAATCCCTAACCATTGCACTCCACAAACTCGGCATCCATCATGTGCGCCACTCCAGAAATAGTGAGAAAATACGAAGTCCAGCGTTTCATACCCTCAGGACAGGATTTACAGTCATTACATACCTCAAACCGGCCCAAATACTAATCCACGATGCTCTTGCCTCTCGAATCGGCTCCCGATTGCTCTGATTCTAACAAAAACCATATTAATATCATACATATATGCTAAAGGACCAAAGCCCACTCAAAAATTATCAATTTTAACAAAAATTTCTGAAATTGGCCAAACCTGGCCCCCCGACCCACGTCTCGAAATTCTACAAAAATCACATCACAAGAATCCTCATCCTTTCCCGAGTCGATACATATAAAATGCATCGAAATCCGACCACAATTGACCCCTAAATTCCTAAATTTTAAGTCTCAATTTCCCAAGCCCTAAACCCCCAATTTATACTATTAAATTCCACTAATTCCATGCTTAATCCGTCAGATATCAACATAGAATCGAGTTTTAGTTCGAGAAACTTACCTCCATGGAAATCCCTTGAAATCCCTCTTGAATTTGCTCCCAAAAGCCTCAGCCCGCATGCAAATATGATGAAAGTGCCTAAAATTCGCTATGGCAAGTATTTATACTTCCTGCCCAGTGAAACCGCATCTGTGGCCTTCTCTCTGCACATGCAGACCCGCACCTACGGTCACACCTGTGGTGAATCACCCGCACTTGTGGCTTCGTAGGTGCGGTCCATGTCTCGCACCTGCGACTTTCTCCAGCCTGACCCATTATCGCACCTCCGCAAGCCACCATGCACCTTCGACTACCATTACGCAGGTGTGGCTACACCAGAAACCTGGCACCAGCAGCTCCTTCAGCTGTGTTTTCCAACTTTAATCCTTCCGATCACTATCTAAAATCAACCCGAGCCCCTCGGGACCCCAACCAAAAACAAAAAAAAAACCCATAACCTTATTCACACTTGCTCGAGCCTTCGAAACACCCAAAACAACGCTAATACACCAAGATCACATCGGATTCAAGCCTATGAATTTTGAGATTTCTAAATTTCACCAATGATGCCGAAACCAACCAAAACACGTCCGAATGACCTGAAAATTTGCACACACGTCCCAAACCACGATGCGAACCTCCTCAAATTTCTGAAATTCCATTCCAACCCCGATAGCTCTTTTTCCACTACCGACCGAAATCGCCAAAAACTCAATTTCGCCAATTCAAGCCTAATTCTACTCCGGAAATTAAAACCACATTCCGAACACACTCCTAAGTCCAAAATCACCTAATGAATCTATCTGAACCATAAAATCTACATTTTGAGGTTGTTTACCAATAAGTGAACTCCCAGTTGACTTTTTCCAACTATTAAGCAAATTTAGGAGACTAAGTGTCTCAATTCTTACCACGATCACCCCGAACCCGAACCCGAACCAACTGACCCAACACATCATAATTAGGTTAACCTATACATAACAAAGCTGAAATAGGGGAAACGTCGCTAATCTCATGGAACGACCGGCCGGGTCGTTACACACAAGGACCCAAACATGGCATATACCCCAAAATATAGTTTAAATCTTTAAAATACGGAATGTCATAGATTTCAAATAAAATACGCGGTTTAGTAGTCTCTACGGAGCGGACCAAGTCACAATCCCTACCGGTGCACACCCACACACCCGTCACCTAGCATGTGCGTCACCTCATTTATCAAATAATATGAAATACCGGTGTTTGATACCCTCAGGTCTAGATTTACAATCATTACTTACCTCAAACTAGATAAATAACTACTCTGTGATGCTTTTTCCCCTCGACTAGGCCTCAACGTGCCCCGAATCTATTCAAAACAGATCCCTATCATCACAATGTACTAAAGGAACAAAGACCACTTGAAAATAACCAATTTACATCGAAAATCCCAAAATTGGCCAAACCCAACCTCCGGGTCCTTACGTTCTAACGAGTTCATATATACCAAATACATCAAAACCTGACCCCAAATGGCCCCTCAAATCCCCAATTTATACTTTCAAATTTCAAGCCCTAACCTCCCAAATTCTTCCACTAAAACACGATTAAACAAGAATGTTCCTTTCTCTCTCTCCCAACGATCCCGTGGATGCTGTAAGAGATCCCCGATCTTGCGGACTGGAATCGGAGGGTGGAAGCTTCCTTGTCCTATGAAGAAGGCAAGTGGAGATCTGTCGAAGGGCAAATGGGAAGAAATGCACCACGGTATGTACCATGTGATTGCCTTTTGAGGAATTTTTTCCTTTATGTGTATTAACACCATCATCGCACTGTTGGTGGATTCTCCGAGATGAGACCGTTCCCCCTCAATGCGGGGATGGGAAGGGGGGGGGGGGGGGGGGGAGGGGACCATCGGCTTCAGAACTGAGGGAGTATAATAAGTGGAAAAGGTCCTCGAATGATGAGGACATTCACGATGAGGCGGGGCCTGCCCCGGGGCACAAAGAAGATGCCGCCACTGAAGGGGACCTTATATACGTCGGTTATTCTATGGACATCACTACTCCTAGGGAGGATGGTTCTGCATCGATGTCCCGAACCAGGGGGCCTCCCGAGATTTCCAAACCTGCTGGGCCTGAGACTTATAGCCTCAAAAAAGGGCAGTTCCACGAGAGGAAATGAGCTAGAGTCCTTTACCACCGTCTGCTTCCCCCCTCGAAGCCACTTCGAGTGATGTTCAGGGCCAAGGGCCGCCTAAATCAAGTGGGGTCTCGAGCGATCATATCCCCACCAAGAGCGATTAAACTGGGGCCCATCAGACCAGGAAAATAGACGAACACTCGACTTTTGAGGAGGCTCAACGTCTCTGTTCCGTAGTGAGTTTTCGTTGACTTTGTTGGTTTTTCAGCTTTGTATTTTCATCTTTTGAACTGAAGCTTCTTTTTCATAGGCTTTTGACATGCTCAAGTTCGAGCTGCTCCACCGTGAGGCCATGTTGCGGGAAGCCTTGGGCAAGGAGAAATCTCTTAGGCTTCTTTGTGATAAGAAGACAAGAGAGTTGATATATCTTCGAACGGAGATGAATTGAAGTCAAGATTACGAAGGCAATCTCGAGAAACAGGTAATCCTTATTTTGAGGGAGTAAATGCTTCCTTTCTCGTCTTCGAAAACTAATGTTTCGGTGTTTCAGTTGCATAGAATAATGGAGGCATTGGAACGCCTTTGGGGTAAAGTCGGACAGGTCAATTCCGAACGCAATGAATTGAAGGCGCATATAGGTGTTCATGCTGCGGCCGAAAGGAATTCTTTGGCCAAGGCTTGTGCCCTCGAGGTACAACTCTGCAATGTTCGAGAAAGTAGCTCGATTTAGACGAGCATGATTGCCAAGCTCGACACTGATCTTTTGAAGATGAAGGCCGAGGTCGTGGACGCTCGGGCTGAAGATGAAGAAGTTCGAGAAAAGGCCGATAAGAAAGTGGTCGGTTATTTAAAAGATGATTCTGATGCTCGGACTTAGCCGAGGGAGCTTTTGACAAAGAGAGAAGGGGAAGTGAGTATGCCCGATGCAGATCCCGGAGGGAGGCCCTCGAAGAGATTCGTGCTAGGGGCTTTGATCTCTCGAAGGAGAAAAAGCAGGCCAAGGAAAATGAGATCGATGACAAGTTTTTTATTTCTTCTGGTGCCGATGTTGATATTTTAAGGCTGCCGACGGAGCTGGTCCAAGGGGCCGTCGAGGGAGGTGGTCCCTAGAGTAGACTAGATTTTTCTTTCTTGTCCTTTGTATAAAACTCCTATGGTATCATTGTAAATGTATATTTTTAATACATATATATAAAAAATCCTCTAGTACTTCTGATTTTCTTGTATATGTCTTTCTTTTTGTGTTGAATTTCCATGCTTGTTAATAATTAGCCCGATGAATTGGACTTCGAAATGAAACCCTTGAGGTTATAAATTGGCCCTGAGGTTTTTTAGGCTGGCCCCTGGGCTCTTATGCATTGGCCCTTAGGCACTTTAGTTAACCGTTTGGGGCTCAGTCCTCGAGTCGGGTTTTGACACGAGCTCATCGACCCTCGGGTTTTTTAAATCTGCCCTAAGGCTCTTTAGGCCAGCGCTTAGGCTCTTATGCATTGTGTCGGTACGACCTTTGATATGGCTAGTGCTTAGGCTCTTACGCATTGGGTCGGTACGACCTTTAGTATGGCTGGCGTTTAGGCTCTTACGCCTTGGGTCCGTACGACCTTTAACCGGTTCTTTTCGAAGTATTTTCGAAGTAATTGGATGCCTGTGATTTTATAGCAATGATCGAACATCTCCGAGTCGCATTGGTTTGGCTGGAGCCTTATCACCATGGTCATTGTATTTGGCCATAGCCTTCTATTCCCCGAGTGAGATACCCTCTGCGTCTATGTCGAGAGTATGCCTTTTTAGGGGTCTTACAAGTTCAAATATATAGCCTTGAATTTGATATCGGGATTATGTGCTTTTCAGGTCTTACAAATTTGTACATGCCTTGCTTGAGGTCTTATAGGTTTGTACATGACTTACTTGAGGTCTTACATATTTAATATTTCCTCGTGGAGGTCTTATGATTCATTCCTTGCTTGAGGTCTTACAGTTTTGGTATTTCCTCGTGTAGGTCTTACGATTCATGCCTTGCTTAAGGTCTTACAGTTTTGATATTGCCTCATGGAGGGATTACATTTGTGCCTCATGGAGGGCTTATGAGCTCGAAGTTACTGGCCCTGAGTTCTTATGGCTTCGACTTTTTGATGACTCGATGGGGTGACTGTCGATGATAGTCCCTGGGACATCGAAAGGTTTAGGTTTTGGCTTGGGAGCCATTCCTTGAAAAATAGTAATGTTTTTTATGTTACCTCATTGAGGTCTTATAAACTTGATGTTTCCTCATAGAGGTCTTACATTGTTGATATTGCCTCGTGGAGGGCTTATGTTGGTGCCTCATGGAGGGCTTATGAATTTGAACATGCCTCGTTGAGGTCTTACAGACTTGATGTTGCCTCGTTGAGGGTGTACAAGTTTTATCTGGCCTCGTTGAGGTCTTACAGATGTGATATTTCCTCGTTGAGGGCTTATGTGCTTGAAGTTTCCGGATCTGAGGTCTTACGACTTCAAGTTTTTGACGTCAGTCCCTGAGTTTTCGGGAAGTTTCTGGCCCTGGGACCGTTTCTTTTGAAAATAGCAAACTTCTTTGAAGCGCGAAGTATTTTGATGATAAAAGATTCTCCTTCGGTTACATGGTACAAGTATACATGTTTTCGCCATCGTGGGTTCGGTTAATGTACGTGGACATGGTTCATTCGACCGTTTGGTCCGATACATCATTCTCCTGTCGAGACCCTCTTTGGCATATTTTAATTTCTTCGAGGAGGTGATCTCCTAGGGGGGATGCCCCTCAGTATTTGAGGTTGACCGAAGAGAAGCCTTGAATACTTGATGAGTTCTCCTTAGGTAGCATATGGATGTTGCCTCATTGAAAACCTCGTCGGTAAGACCCATTGGGGATAAAATCCAACATGAGGGAAAAAGAGTGCAACGCATGCTTTAAAACTAAGGCCTTCAAGCTGGAGGGTTCTTCGGTTCCTTTCAATCGAACACCTGCACATAGGTTAGTGTAAAATGTGAAGGAATATGGGAGAGGACTACCTTAATTGTGGTAGCGTTCAAGCCTTGATATGCTTCATTTACTCATTTTGAGGACGCGGCACAGTCCTTTATTCATTCATCCGAGGATGTAGTTTGTGATTGCTACTCGGTTGTTTGCTTGTTCTTTGGCTCTTTCGATGTAGAATGTGTCGATGTCGGTGCCACATAATGCACCGTGAATATCTTTTGTTGCGTGTTGTTCTCCGTACACTATTTTTACTCCATCCTTCATTGGAAACTTCATCATTTGATGAAGAGTTGACGGAACCGCCCTCATACTGTGAATCCATGGCCTTCCAAGCAAAGCATTTTATCTTATGTCACCTTCGATGACATGAAACTTGGTATATTGAATTGCACTGGCCACATTGACTGGGAGGATAATTTCCCATTTTGTTGTCTCGCTCGCCATGTTGAATCCGTTAAGGACACGAGAGGCGAGAATGATATGGTCCAGCAATTGGAGTTTCTCTACCACCCTCGACCAAATTATATTGCCGAGCTACCTGGATCCACGAGCACAAGTTTAACCTAAAATTTATTCGAAAGAAAAGAAATTACCAGTGCATCATTATGAGGTTGAGACAATATCTCGATGTTCTCTTCGCTGAATGGAAAAGCATCTTTAGGTACCTAGCTCCGAGATCGCTTTTCCCTAGTGATGGATACTTTTGTTTGCTTAAAAATGGGTCCCTAAAGGACGTCGACTCCTCCAATAATTATGTGGATGACGTGTTGTGATTCTTTTTTTTCATTTTTCCTGTTCGCCTCCCTTTCCCGAAATTGGTTTTTAGCTCGGTCGCTGAGGAACTCTCGAAAGTGCGCTTTGCTAATCAGTTGGGCTACCTCTTCTCGAAGCTGTCTGCAATCCTAGATCATATGACCGTGAGTACCGTGATATTCACATATCATGTTAGGGTTCCTTTTGCGAAGGATCTGATAGTACGGGTCATGGCCACCTGATGTCTTTGATTTTACCTATGGCTGATACGATGTCTAAAACATCAATATTGAAGTTGTACTCAGATAGCTGGGGTGCCTATACCGGCCCTGTGTGCCGGTGGAACCCTGCTTTGTTCACGAGTCCCCGAGGATTTTGGCCTCGATCCATCCTTTGATCGCTTCGAGGTATGTTTCGCCTCGAGATATTTGTCTGATTTTGTATATACGGTTGATACCTTTCTTTGGTTGGCCTCAGCCCTCTCTCTCGAAGCCTCGATTCCTTTGCTAAGAGCCTGTTGGGATACATTGAGCCCGAGGCGGGTTCCAATTATTCATGATCGACTCTGATCTTTGACTGATACTTGTTGTGTACATCCACCCAAACAAAGGCGGGATACTCGATTAAGTTTTTATCCAACTACTTTGAAGCTATCGAGCTTCGTTCATTCAAGCCCTGCACGAAGGCTTGCACTGCCCAATCATCGGAGACCGGTGGTAATTCCATCCGTTCTAATTGGAAGAGGGATACGAACTCCCTTAATATCACATTCTCTCTTTTTCGATTTTGAAGACGTTAGATTTCCTCGTACTGACCTTGATAGAACTAGCATGCGCCTTCACAAAAGAGTCTGCCATCATGGAAAACAAATTTATCGAGTTCGGGGGCAGGTTATGATACCATATCATGGCCCCTTTGGACAACTTTTCTCCAAACTTTTTCATAAAGACGGATTCAATCTCCTCATCTTTTATGTCGTTCCCTTTCATAGCACTAGTGTAAGCAGTAATGTACTCATTGGGTTCCGAGGTCCCGTTGTACTTCGGGAGATCTTGCATTCTGAATTTCTTCGGGATGGGATTCGGAGCCGCACTTGATGGGAATGGCTTTTACATGAACTTTTTGAATCTACACCCTTCAGAATCTGGGGAGCGCCCGGGATCTGATCGACCCTCAAGTTATAGGTTACCTTTTTGTCGTTAGCTTCTATCTTCTTTTTTCCTGATTCAATCCTCTTTGTGAGGTCCTCGAGCATCTTCATAATAGCGGGGTCGGTTGCTGACCCGTTATTGCTCGACCTTTCTGGTGCCTGTTCCATTCGAGGAGTCGTTTCTAGTGGCTATGCGCTTGGAGTTCTTTAATGGCTTTGTAGCTGAGCAATAGCCACTTGTTGTGCTTGCAACATCTCAAAAATGACATGAAGGCTAACTTCTCTTTCCCTTTGAGCAGGGGCTCTCTGTGCTTCATGTTGGTCTCCTTCGCGCACACTTCGGTCTATATGAGAGCTAACATCGACATGTTGAGTGTTGCGTGAGCCTTCATCAACAGGGATTCGTACTGGTGCCCCTTCAGGGTTTTGCAGTGGTACACCGGTGCCTGAAGTAGATGCACCGTTTTTTCCATGATCCTCAGGACCATTTTTTTTATGTGCATTCACGGAGTTAGATATTTTCTGACCTGAAATTGAAGATTCTTGGACAAGAAAAAGTGTAAAGAATAACTTGTGTTTTTAGAAAACCAGCACTAAAACAATCACTATTATTTTTAGCCCCACGGTGGACGCCAAACTGTTTACTGTGAAAATGGTAATTAAAGTTATATTTGATTTTGTGATTCTAAAAATATGTGATCTATTTTAATACTAGTTGTTAGCCAATAGATGCTAAATATAAGTAAGGAAAGTTTGATAATAACAAAGGGAAGTAATGATATGCAGACCGATCTATTGAGAGACGGGGTCTCGAGCTGGTCAAAAATAGGGCCTCGAGCTCAAGCTCGAGTGCTTGACAGAGGGTGGTCGATGAAGATATAACAGTATTGAGGGCCTAGAAGATGGCCTCTTTATGATCAATAATGAGCAGTAAATGAAGAACAATAAATGAACACAATAAATAGAAAGCAATAAATCAATGGAACAATTGTAGAGAATGTTTTAGTTAAAGAGCAGAGAATGTTCATGTTCTAGTATTGAATATCATCCATCTTACAAAATGGAAAGGGTCCTCTTTATATAGGAGGGGGAATACCAACATAGTACATGTATTATTATTACAAAGAAATGCACCTGGTACATCTATTTAATGTCACGATACAGACTTGTACTATTCTTGCAGACTTGGTCAGCTTTAACCACGTGCCTTTTGGGAAATTCCCGCTTTTCTGTGATGATCATCGATTTACACCACCCCGAGGTCGAGCGTGGAGAATTCTCGATATGCTTCCTCGATGTCAAACCTCGAACTGTGCTTCGAGCCCTCTGAAGACGAGATATAGAGTGCCATAATGATCATATAATCAAGCTCTCCGATTTTAGCCGTATACAATGCTCCTGTCAGGAAGTGTGAGAGGTTGGCCGTGGAGAGTTTGAGAAGAGGTCGAGGTAGGCCTAAGAAGTGCTGGGGAGAGGTGATTAGACAGGACATGCCGCTGCTTCATCTCACTGAGGACATGACCCTTGATAGGAGGGTGTGGAGGTCGAGGATTAAGGTAGAAGGTTAGTAGGTAGTTTATAGTTGTTCACTAATAGTCTTACTAGCATATATGTCCCTTCATATTCTTATATTTTTATTTCGTTATATGGTTTTATTCACCTCGTATATAGTATTCCCTGTTGCTATTATTTGGTACTACTTATATTTATCTCTCCCTTTTTATTTTCTCTTCCTTATTTCTTCCTTCCGTGCTTTCCACTTCTTCTTCTTTTCCTTCTTAAGCCGAGGGTCTATTAGAAACATCCTCTCTACCTGCATTAGGTAGGGGTAAGGTCCGCATACAGACTACCCTCCCTAAACCTGTAACGACCCAGTAGGTCGTTTTGAGAGTTAGTGTCCCGATCCCCTAATAACTTTTTTCCCCATGTCTATTTATGCTTTGGGGACTTGTCGGAACGTTGAGTGGTGAAATTCAGAGAGTTCTTGGACACAAAGTCTTTATATGTGAGTTTAAGCTTTAAAAATCGGACCATAGTTGGAACTACGGGAAGACGGGTCCATAATGGGATTTTGTCAACTTCGTTAGCTTTGTTGGGCGATTTCGGACTTAGGAGTGTGTCCGGAATGTGTTTTCGAGGTCTGTAGTAGATTTAGGCTTGAAATGGCGAAGGTTAGAATTTCGGCGATTTCGCCGATAGGTGAAATTTGATATCGGGCTCGGAACGGAATTCCGAGAGTGGATATAGGTCTGTTGTATCATTTGTGACATGTGTGTAAAATTTGAGATTATTCGGACTAGTGGGTTTTCTCACCTGCGATGGATCTTGTGCAGGTGCGGAAATTATAGGGAAGTTATATCAGATTCGATGGCCTGAATTTCATCACTTCTAAAATCACTTGGAGCTCGGGTGTAGGCGATTTGGAGTGAGTTTTGAGGAAAAGCTTCATATGTAACAATTCCTAACCCTATTCCCTTTGTATATCATTAATTTATAACAATTTCTTCCATGCAATTAAGGGATTTAGGTGAAAAATCATCTAAATGGGAAGAAGTTTCCCTAATTAGGAAATCCGAGAGTTTAATAGCATTTTATCGTCGGTTTTTGGATGATTCTGGTTCATGTGAGTTCGTGAGTGAATGTGTGTTCTAAATTTGCAACTTTCACTCGATTCCGAGGCGTGGGCCCGGGGGACTTTTTGGGCGATTTTCCTAATTTCGCATATTATCTTTGAACTTATTAGCTATTTTGATTCCTTAAAGTGATATTTACATTATGCAATCAAATTGAATAGATTTGGGCCATTCGGAGTCGAATACTCATGGCAAGAGCGTGGTTTTGAGTTGAGTAGCGCAATCGAGGTAAGTGGCTTGCCTAACTCTTTGTTGGTGATTTCCCCACAGATATTTTCGTATCGACTATGTAGTTTCGATTAGGAAATATCATGCCTACCTGTTTTACTTGTGTTTTCCCTAGTTATTACTATATGTACCATGTTTAGGTAGTTTATCCATATTTTGCCTGTGATTTTTCCAGAATTGTTTTAAATAAAAATTGTACGCTGTATTTGTACTGCATTGCAAATTTAAATTGAGACTACAGACGAGATTCTGAGAGCTTTCCCCTGTCCTGCATTGCATATTTAAATTGGGACTACGGACGAGATTCCGGAAGCTTTCCCCCCTGTACTGCATAGCATATTTAAATTAGGACTACAGACGAGATTTCGGGAGCTTTCCCCCTATACTGCATTGCATATTTAAATTGGGACTACAGACGAGATTCCGGGAGCTTTCCCCCTGTACTGCATTGCATACTTTTTACTATGATATATGTTGTGTTGAGCTGAGGGCTCCCTATTATTATTTCTTTTTTGCTCATTGTTTCTACTGATTTGCCTCATCTTATTATATCTCTACGTTCACATTTTTTATACTGTTTTACTATAAAAATTGAGTAGAGCCTTGACCTGACCTCATCACTACACGACTGGGGTTAGGCTTGGCACTTACTGGGTACCAATTTGTGGTGTACTCATGCCCTTTCCTGCACATGTTTTTCGTGTGCAGATCCAGGTACCAGCGCTCAGTTTGGTGGCTAGTTGTCTGAGCAGCAGATTCTAGGAGACCGAAATGTAATTCTGCCGCGTCCACATAGTCCTTCGAGTCACCTTCCACTCCAGACTTATATAGATTTTCATGTAAATTTCCTTACGTTGTATAGAACTATTTTGAGACAGAGCTTGTGACTAAAGTGATATTACGGGTTTTGCGAAAGTTGTATTTTTTATGCGCCAAGTGGCGATGTTTCATTGTAGACTCACTTATTTCGTCTTTATTTTTATTTTTTATTTAATATGTGTTTTCGCAATTAGGCTTACCTAGACGTAGAGACTAGGTGCCATCACGATGCCTTCGGAGGGGAAATCGGGTCATGACAAGTTGGTATTAGAGCTTCTAGGTTCATAGGAGTCACAAGTCACAAGCCGATTTATTAGAATCTCGCGGATCGGTGCGGAGACATCCATATCTATCTTCGGAAGGCTATGTAACTGTTAGGAACAACCATATTTCCTTCATTTCCTTATTCGTGCGAGTTATTGACATCAAAAATTCTAAAATTCTATATTTCCCACAGATGGTGAGGACCCGTACTGGGAGGACCGATGACCAGGAACTAGAGCCCGTTACCAGAGCCGCTAGAGGCCGGGGCTGGGGTAGAGGACGACTGTGCGGTGCAGCTTGAGCACCAACGAGAGTAGCGGCAGAGGAGCCTATGGTAGCCCCAGCTGGAGAGCTGACACAGGAGGTCCGTATTACTGCTCCAGCCTTGCAGGAGACCTTCGCTCAGTTCATGAGCATGTTCAGTATTCTAGCGCAGGTTGGACTATTTCTGATAGCTCCCGCTGCATCTCAGGCCGGGGGAGGTGCACAAACTCCCGCAGCCCGCACTCCTGATCAGAGGGGCCAGGTTTATCAGGCCTTGGAGTATATTCCTATGCCCCCAGCAACTCCAGTTCAGCACAATTCTAGGGCAGCGGCTTCTGAGGCCGAGCAACTCAGACTCGAGAGGTACAAAAAGTACCATCCATCTACTTTCAGCGGAGTAGCTTCAGATGATGCTCCTGGATTTCTTGAGGAGTGTCTGCGTATTCTCCGCACTATGGGCATGTGGAGACCAGTGGGGTTTTTTCACCACTTTCTAGCTGAGGGGAGTGGCCTATCACTGGTCCCGGGCCTATGAGCTGAGTAGTCCGGACAAGGCAGCCTCACTCATTTGGACTCCATTTTCAGAGATGTTTTTGCGAGAGTATGTCCCTCAGAGCCTCAGGATACTTGGCGTGCGGAGTTTGAGCAGATGCGCCAGGGTACTATGACTGTGTCGGAGTATGCAGTTTGTTTCGGTGTGTTAGCTCGGCATGCACCAGCCTTTGTTGCCACAGTCAGAGAGCAGGTTCGCTGCTTCATTTAGGGACTCCATCCTAGTATTTGGACTAGTATGGCCAGAGAGCTGGAGATGGATATCACTTACCAGCAGGCAATGAGTATTTCCAGGAGAGTAAAGGGCATGTTTGCCCGGGATAGAGAGGAGAGGGAGGCCAAGAGGTCTCGAGAGACTGGCCATTTTTCAGGAGCTCGTGCACCAGCAGCACGTCACGGTAGGGCCTATGTGGGTCGCCTGTTCCTTCAGCCCTTCCAGCAGCCAGCGGTATTCCAGCTCCCCCTAGACCTCAAGAGTTCTATTATGCACCGCTAGTATCCAGCATACCTCTAGTTCGAGGTACTATTTCCGGCCAGGCCAGCTCTTATTCAGTCTCAGCCGCAACATCCTCTGAGGGGTTATTTTGACACTCATCACTTGATTAGAGATTACCCTAGGGCAAGGAGGGGTGCGCCTCTACAATCTTATCAGCCTCCACGTGCTCCGTCGGGTCCTCCGACTATTCTTCCAGCCCCAGCTGCCAATCCACCTCCTCAGCCAACTCGAGGTAGGGGTTGAGGAGGTAGGGGTCGAGGAGGTAGAGTTCGCCCTAGAGGGGGAGGCCAGGCCAGATACTATGCCCTTCCAGCCCGTTCTGAGGTTGTTGCTTCAGACTCAGTCATCACAAGTATTGTCCCTGTCTGCCATAGGGATGCATCCGTATTATTTGATCCAGGCTCTACATATTCATATGTGTCCTCTTATTTTTACCTACATTTGGGGATATCTCGGGATTCTTTGAGTTCCCCTGTCTATGTATCTACTCCTGTGGGACACTCTCTAGTTGTTGACTGCGTATATTGGTCGTGTTTGATTTCTCTTAGTGGTTTTGAGACCAGGGCTGATTTATTATTACTCAACATGGTAGATTTCCATGTTATCTTGGGCATGGACTGGTTGTCGCCCCATTATGCTATTCTTGATTATCACACTAAGATCGTGACGCTGGCTATGCCAGGCTTGCCAAGATTAGAGTGGAGAGATGCCTTAGAGTATACTCCCCGTAAGGTCATTTCATTTCTTAAGGCTCAACGGATGGTTGAGAAGGGGTGTGACGCGTACTTGGCCTATGTGAGAGATGTCAGTGTTGATACTCCTCCAGCTGAGTTAGTTCCAGTAGTGAGGGACTTTCCTGACGTATCCCAGTTGATCTTCCGGGTATGCCGCCCGACAGAGATAGTGATTTCGCTATTGATTTGTTTCCAGGCACCCAGCCTATTTCTATCCCTCCTTACCGTATGGCTCCTCCTGAGTTGAAGGGGTTGAAGGAGATGTTACAGGAGTTTCTTGATAAGGGTTTCATCACACCCAGTGTATCACCTAGGGGTGCTCCAGTATTATTTGTGAAGAAAAATGATGGTTCTATGCGCATGTGTATTGATTATCGGCAGTTGAACAAGGTCACCAGGAAGAACATGTATCCCTTGCCTAGCATTGATGATTTATTCAACCAACTACAGGGTTCCAGGGAATTCTACAAGATTGACTTGCGTTTTGGCTATCATCAGTTTAAGATCCGGGAGCCGGATATCCCTAAGACTGCCTTCAGCACCAGATATGGCCACTATGAGTTCCTTGTTATGTCATTTAGGCTGACAAATGCCCTAGCAGCTTTTATGTATTTGATGCAAAGTGTGTTCTTCTCTTATCTTGATTCCTTCATCATTGTGTTTATTTACGACGTCCTGGTGTATTCCCGATCACGGGAAGATCATGAGCTGCATTTGAAGACTGTGCTTCAAACTTCGAGGGATAAGAGATTCTATGCAAAATTATCTAAATGTGAGTTTTGGCTTGACTCAGTGGCATTCTTGGGCAGCATAGTTTCTTGGGATGGGATCAAGGTAGATCTGAAAGAAGGTGGAGGCGGTGCAGAGTTGGCCTAGACCATCATCAGCTACGGAGATCCGCAGTTTCCTTGGTTTGGCTGGTACTATCGCTGTTTTATGGAGGGTTTTTCATCCATTGCAGCACCGATCACCAGGTTGACTCAAAAGGGTGCTCCGTTCAGGTGGACTGAGGAGAGGTTTCAGAAGCTCAAGACAGCCTTGACTTCAACTCCAGTGTTGGTATTGCCTTCGAGTTTGGGGTCCTATACCGTCTATTATGATTCTTCGAGGATTGGCCTCGGGGCGGTGTTGATGCAGGACGGTAGGGTGATTGCCTACGCGTCCAGACAGTTGAAGGTGCATGAGAAGAACTACCAAGTTCATGATCTCGAGTTGGCAGTGATTGTTCACGCCCTGAAGATATGGTGTCATTACTTATACGGTGTTGCCTATGATATTTTCACTGATCATCGGAGTTTGCAGCACCTATTCAAGCATAAGGACCTCAATTTGTGCCAGCGAAGATAGTTGGAGTTGCTAAAGGACTATGACATCACTATATTATACCATTAGGGGAAGGCCAATGTAGTTGCAGACACCTTGGGTCGCCGGGCGGAGAGTTTGGGGAGTTTGGCATATGTTCCGGCAGTTGAGAGGCCCTTAGCCTTAGATATTCAGTCCTTAGCCAGTCAGTTCGTGAGGTTGAATCTTTCGCAGCCTTGTCGGGTTTTAGCTTGTGTGGTGGCTCGATCTTCTCTTTATGACCGTATTCGAGAGCGCTAGTATGATGATACCCACCTTCTGGTTCTTCAGGACAGGGTTCGGCGAGGTGACGCTAAGGATATGACGGTGTGATGAGGATGTAGGGTCGGATCTGTTTACCCAATGTGGATGGGCATCAGGAGTTGATTCTTGAGGAGGCCCATGGGTCGCGGTATTCCATTCACCCAAGTACCGCAAAGATGTACAAAGATCTGAGATATCACTATTGGTGGAGAAGGATGAAAAAGGATATAGTGAAATTTGTGGCCAAGTGTCTCAACTGTCAGCAAGTCAAATATGAGCATCAGAGACAGGGAGGGTTACTTCAGCAGATTGAGCTTCCAGAGTGGAAGTGGGAGCGGATAACCATGGACTTCGTGGTTGGACTTCCTCGGACTTTGAAAAAGTTCGATGCTATTTGGGTGATTGTGGATCAGCTGACTAAGTCAGCCCATTTTATCCTTGTGTTGACTACATAATCCTCTAAGAGGTTGGCGGAGATTTTTATCAGGGAGATTGTTCGCCTCTGCGGTATTTCAGTATCTATAATCTCAAACAGAGGTACACAGTTCACTTCACGGTTCTTGAGAGTCGTTCAGCAGGAGCTAGGCACCAGAGTAGAGTTGAGTACAGCCTTTCACCCTCAGACGGACGGGCAGTTCGAGCGCACGATTCAGATTCTTGAGGATATGCTCCGTGCATGTGTTATGGATTTCGGACGGTCATGGGACCGATACTTTCCACTTGTAGAGTTTGCTTATAATAACAGCTACTAGTCCAGCATTCAGATGGCGCTATATGAGGCTTTGTATGGTAGACGGTGTCGGTCCCCAGTGGGATGGTTTGAGCCAGGCGAGGCCCGATTCTTGGGTACATATTTTCTCCAGGACGCCCTGGAAAAGGTGAAGGTGATTCAGGAGAGACTTCGCACAGCTCAGTCCAGGCAGAAGAGTTATGCGAATGGAAGGTTCGTGATTTGGCATTTATGGCTGATGATAGGTTTTTGCTTCAGGTATCGCCTATGAAGGGCTTCACAAGGTTCGGGAAGAAGGGTAAGCTGAGTACGAGATTTATTGGCCCTTGAGGTGTTGCGACGTGTTGGGGAGGTTGCTTGTGAGCTAGCCCTGCCTACCAACCTAGAAGAGTTCATCCGGTATTCCACGTCTCCATGCTCCGGAAGTATCACGGTGACCCGACTCATGTTTTGGATTTCAGTTCAGTCCAGTTTGACAAGGATTTATCATATGTTGAAGAGCCAGTAGCTATATTGGATAGATAGGTTAGAAAGCTCAGGTCAAAGGATATTGCCTTAGTAAGGGTTCAGTGGAGGGGTCAGCAAGTCGAGGAGGCGACTTGGGAGACCGAGCAGTATATGCGCAGTCAGTACCCTCAACTTTTCACAGCTTCAGGTATGTCTCTATACTCGTTCGAGGATGAACGATTTTCTTAACAGGGGAAGAATGTAACGACCCGGTCGTTTTGAGAGTTAGCACCCCGATCCCCTAATAACTGTTTTCCCCATGTCTATTTCTTCTTTGGGGACTTGTCGGAACATTAAGTGGTGAAATTCGGAGAGTACTTGGACACATAGTCCTTATATGTGAGTTTAAGATTTAGCGATTGGACCGTAGTTAGAACTGCTGGAAGACGGGTTCGGAATGTGATTCCGTCGACTCCGTTAGCTCCATTGGGTGATTTTTGATTTAGGAACGTGTCTAAAATGAGTTTTCAAGATCCGTAGTAGATTTAGGCTTAAAATGGCGCAGTTTAGAATTTCGGCGGTTTCGACCGATAGGTGAAATTTTGATATCGGGCACGGAATAGAATTTCGAGAGTGGCTGTAGGTTCGTTGTATCATTTGTGACCTGTGTGTAAAATTTGAGGTCATTCAGACTAGTTTTGATGTGTTTCGGCATAGGTTGTAGATTTTGAAAATTTCATAAGTTCTTAGGCTTCAATCCATGTATAATTGGTGATTTGGGTGTTATGTGATGTGTTTTTGAGGCTCGACTAAGTTTGGATAAAGTATTAGGACTGGCTGGTAAGTTTGGTCGAGTTCCCGGGGGCCTTGGGGATGTTTCGGATGCTCAACCGATGAATTTAGAGCTTGGAAGAACAGCTGAACCATTACTGGTTCTGGTGTCTCGCACCTGCGATGGACTTTCCGCAGGTGCGGACACGCGGGTGCGGACGAGGGGCTCGCAGGTGCGGACTTGGTCAAGTCAACCAGTCTCGCAGGTGCGGAGCCGTAGATGTGGCCAACTGACCTCAGGTGCGGCCCAGGCCTTTTAGTGGGTTTTCGCACCTGCGATGCATCTTCCGCAGGTACCTGTCCGCAGGTGCGATCGAAGGGGCACAGGTGCGGAAATCGCTGGGCAGTTATATCAGATTTGAGGGCTTGAATTTCATAACTTCTAAAATCATTTGGAGCTCGGATATAGGCGATTTGGAGTGGGTTTCTAAATTCCTTACCCTATTCCCTTTGTATATCATTAATTTATAACAATTTCTTCCCTGCAATTAAAGGATTTAGGTTAAAAATCATGCAAATGGGAAGAAGTTTCCCAAATTAGGAAATCCGAGAGTTTAATAGGATTTTGTCGTAGGTTTTCGATGATTCTTGTTTGTGTAAGTTCGTGAGTGAATGGGTGTTCTAAATTTCTAACTTTCACTCGATTCCGATGCGTGGGCCCAGGGGACTTTTTGGGCGATTTTCCTAATTTCGCGTATTAGCTTCGAACTTATTAGCTATTTTGATTCAATAAAGTGATATTTACATTATGCAATAGAATTGAATAGATTTGGGTCATTCGGAGTCAGGTACTCGTGGAAAAAAGTGTGGTTTTGAGTTGAGTAGCGCAGTCGAGGTAAGTGGCTTGCCTAGCTCTGTGTTGGGGACTTCCCCTATGATATTTTAATAATGTTCTATGTTGTTTGGGCGCCGCGTGCGTGAGGTGACGAGTACGTACATGGGACATTGTTTCTAAAACTCTAGTTTTTTCCCTCCATGACTTAAATCATTTCACTCCTATTTCACTGATTCTTGTATTCTTGCATGCCTACCTGTTTTACGTGAATTTTCCCTAGTTATTACTAAATATACCATGTTTAGGTAGTTTTATCCATATTTTGCCTGTGATTTTTCTTGAACTGTTTTGAATAAAAATTGTATCCTGTATTTGTACTGCATTGCATATTTAGATTGGGACTACGGACGAGATTCCGAGAGTTTTCCCCCTGCACTGCATTGCATATTTAAATTGGGAGTACGGACGAGATTCTGTGAGCTTTCCCCCTGTACTGCATAGCATATTTAAATTGGGACTACGGACGAGATTCCGAGAGCTTTTCCCCTGTACTGCATTGCATATTTAAATTGGGACTATAGACGAGATTTTGAGAGCTTTCCCCCTGTACTGCATTCCATACTTGTTATTGTGATATATGATGTGCTGAGCCGAGGTCTCCCTGTTATTATTTCCTTATTGCTCATTGTTTCTACTGATTTTCCCCAGCTTATTATATCTCTCTGTTCACATTTTTTTATACTGTTTTACTATAAAAATCCAGTAGAGCCTTAACCTGACCACGTCACTACTCGACTGGGATTAGGCTTGGCACTTACTGGGTACCAATTTGTGGTGTACTCATGCCCTTTTCTGAACATGTTTTTCGTGTGCAGATCCAGGTACCAACGCTCAGTTTCGTGGCTAGGGGTCCGAGCAGCAGCTTCTAGGAGACCGAAAGGTAATTCTGCCACGTACGCAGAGTCCTTCGGGTCAGCTTCCACTCCAGACTTAGATAGATTTTCATGTAAATTTTCTTACGTTATATAGAGATATTTTGAGACAGAGCTCGTGACTAAAGTCATGTTCCGGGTTTTGGAAAAGTTGTATTTTGTATGCGCCAAGTGGCGATGTTTCATTGTAGACTCACGTATTTCGTCTTTATTTTTATTTCTTTTATTTAATATGTGTTTTTGCAATTAGGCTTACATAGTCGTATAGACTAGGTGTCGTCACGATGCCTTCGGAGGGGAAATCGGGTCGTGACAAAACCCCAAATGTTGGGATCAAACTGGATTTGTTTTTGTTGTTGTTGTAAAATATGACCTATGTTCTTATCATATACCAATTCATGTAAACTAAACATGTGTTATCATGTTCTAGTTGACATAAATAACATGATAGAAAGAAGGGAAAAGGGTAAAAAATATCCCTCTACTATTGTTTATTATTTACTTGTGCCACCCGTTATACTTTTCGTCCTTTCTTGTCCCTACCGTTAACAAAGTTTGCAAAATTACCCCTAACCCTAATGTTCCTCCATTGTGGCAGCTGACCCATCAATTTTATCTATGTTAGCTTCCATTTCAGCTGCCATGTCATCGACCCCACCAAGTTAAAGCCCTAACATAAAGGACCCCCACTCGTGACCTCGCCACCCTTTCTCTCATCGTCTCTCCCTCACCTCATACCAAAATCACCGGAAACCATGGCATTCCTCCGGAAAATTTTCAGTGGCTCATCTCTTCGTCTCCTTTTTCCTTCTTCATTTTTCGTCATTCAAACAACAACCATGTTCCTCCAAACCAGCGGAACAGGCGAAACTCACCGAAATAGTCTCAAGGCCACCACTACTAACTACCTCTACTCTTTCTCACCGGAACCGACAAAACTCGCCAAAAAAAGTCAACGAGTTCTTTCATAAGCTTTCATAAAGGTGTATCGTCAATCTCTAAACCGATACATGGATTCTTTCAACTAACTATTACTTCATATTATTATTGTCCAATTTACCAGGCATATTGGCACACGAAAGAGTCTCTCCTTTTAATAAATCAAAACAATAATAATATACGCAACTAATAATAATTATATCAAGATTAAGACTATACATATTTTTAATAGCTAGATAGTTTATTTTATTAAGTCACCATAAAATACTTATCTCTACTTGGTCCATTGAATACATACAAAATGTACTAGCACAAGAAGTTGGAATTAAACCATTCTCATAACCAAGGTAAGTTATATTTAATTTTGTGCTAGAATCATTCCTGATGGTTTGTCTAATTTCATCATTAGATTGTGTACTCAAATTTTATACTTATAAGAACCAATGATTTAATCTTTCATGTATAAGCTAAACTCTATACACTAAATCATCTACTATATAAGCAAAAGACACAGACTAATATATGATTTATTCAAAACTTTATTAAAATTGAATGAACAATTATATCATAATAAATACAACATTTAAACCAAACCCATGGTTAATAGTATATATCCCAATACAACATAATATACAGGAGTTCGGTACACCTGTGTATGAACTTCCAGCATATTATGTTGGAACTCCAACACGTGGAAAGTTCCAGCATAATATATTGGAGATTCGAGCACCTGTGTATGAACTTCCAGCATATTAAGATGTACCGATATACTTTGCGTGAACTCCAGTATGTTCCAATATAATATACTGGATTTCCAGTATACTTATGCCGGACCTCCAGTATAATATACTGGAGTTCCAGTATGCTTATGCCGGACCTCCAGTATAATATACTGGAGTTCCGACATAAGTATACGGGAACTCTAGTATATTATACAAGAGTTTTTTTTTTTTTTTTAATTTTCGACAGTATTTTCGTTCAGATTTATCTTTACATGAAAAGTGACTAAATTTCGATTACTTTTGAAACTGTGGCTATTTTTGAATGACCACTTATAAATCATACTATATTTGAATTTCTCACTAACATAATAGGGCATCTTCACTAGAGGTTCAATTGTTTTGCGCTTCATACTATTAGTTCTGTCAAGTTCAGCCTTCAATTATGGGTTTATTTGTGAGAAAAACTACAGAAACAAGTCGAACGAAATTACTTACCAATAATTAGCCATTAAGTTATGCTATAAAAGTTAATCTGAAAAAGTTATCAATGATATATATTATTCAGGAAACACAGGGAAAATAACTTTATAATAAGTATGGTTGAAATTTGTTGAAATTACATAGAAGTGACAATATATAAAATTTAAGGAGGATTGGCTATAATTTTGGACTGGTTCTGAGTAAATAATCATTACCAATAATATACAAAATTAAAAAACCTAGCCAAAAAAGAACTTTTTAGTGGTTATGGCTAATTAATTAAAAATATATAGATGATGCAATATACAAAATTTGAGAAAGATTAGAGGCGACTTGGAGTCGTTTGGAATTAAATTGTAGTTAAATCGAGTTTAAAAGTTTCTCTACAACAATTTTGTCTAACATGTATCTCACATATAAATATACATAGATATACAAGGGATAGACAAGGGATGCACATTTAATATGTATGGAATACACATCTCTTCTTCTTCCATGTTTATTTTTTTTTTTTGGAAATTGACTCAAATTATTATTCAGACCACCTTAAATAGGCCCAAAAATGAGATTTAAATTCCTTGAGATGTACTCAATCTATTTCAACAACACCCACTTGAAATAAATTTTAATTTTAAAAACTCATATTTTCTTATCTGAAACTTAAGCCTCTTCAATGACTTTTAGTTGAATTTTAGCTCATCGTTTTTAGCATGTAAATAACCAAACAATGTTCTATGTAAGGGTATCATTTAGATCGGATGTGCCCGAGACTAGATCTGTCACGACCCGAAAAAATAACACGGACGTGATGGCGCCAACCGTGATACTAGGCTAGCCCACTCACTATGCATAAAATGAGGAAAACTTTCGTTTGGTTCAATATCAACCAGTATTTGATAAATCCTTCGTTTTAGCATTTGAAAACACATAAAGGTAGGCTAAACATTTAAATACAGCCCCAAAACCCGGAGTCATCAATCACGAGCAACTAAAAAGGAAATACAAAATCTGGTACTGCTCCCTTACTACAAACCAGTCTGAGAATAACCAAAATGACTACTAGGAAGAATATAGACAAGGATGCGGACGCCTTGCAGCTGCCTTGCAATCTCCGAATTGCTCCCAGAGAGTAAACCAGCTCTCACTCAGTCCTAGCACCTGAATCTGCATACAAGGTGCAACGGGTAACGTGAGTACACCAACTTCGTAAGTAACAAGCCCAACCTATGGATTGAGAGGTATTGACGGACTAAACCTCCATATTCATGACATAATAAATGTACAGAAATGTAGGCATGCTTTCAGTCAACTAGACAACTCAAGTGATAAGATAAACACAATTCCGAACAGTTTAACATATATACCTCGCATGGCCCGGGGAAGATCCCTCCCAGAATATATACACATCAGATAGAAGTCACTAAGTACTGAGGAAGGTCGATCCAGCCCTAAGGAGAAGATCCATCTCCAGGTAATGATACACCTCACAACCACTCAGTACTGCATATGGCTCGCCCGCCTAAGGAAGATCCATCCCAAAAATACGTACACGCGTCACTGACCTCAGTCGCTCAGTACCAATGGAAACAGGCCAATTCAGCCTCGTGGAGAAGATCCATATTTAAATACATACTTCGGATAAGATCCATCCCTAAAATATCACTTCAGATAAGATCCATGTCAAAGGAAGTTCCATCCCTCAAATATCACTACGAACAAGATCCATGTTCAGGGAAGATCCATCCCTCAAATATCACTTCTCTCACTGGGGGTGTAAAGAATCCGAAGGGTTTCCTATTGAACTAAGTGTTATATCAATCTAATGAAGGCATGATCAGAGTATCACTGCGGCGTGTAGTCCGATCTCAAAACTGTCTTAATAACAGGCTCTCGGCCTCACTCAGTCATTACTCTTCAATCTCGCTCACATGGGCTCACAAATGCATGATTTAACCCGAATCGATGATAAATATATAAATTCAACAATTACCGAGATTGAGGCATGAAATGATATGCTATGAAAGGACTGAGTATACAAAATTAAATAAACACATAAGGAGACAGCAATATACGACCACTCGGGTCTCAGCATTTTCGGCGTGATGCCCTAACAATTGACATAGCATGATTTCTAGCATGTTTACATTAACCACATTAATAAAAGTGCGGATATCTATCCGAAATAGCTACTAGACAGTGCCATGGGATGTGCCAGGTTACAATCACTCGGTTTACGCCCGCACGCCCGTCACTTGGCATATTCATTACCTTAATTATAATCATATAGCATATAGGTCGGGGTTTCGAACCCTCAGAACAAGGATTGCAAGGGTTACTTACCTCAATCAAGCCAAAACTCTACTCCGCAATGCCCTTGCTGCTCGAGTCGGCCACAAATCGCCCCAAATCTAACCAAAATCAGTACAACATCATTAGTATATTCTAAAGGAGCGAAGCCCACATCAAAATTATCAAATTACATCACAAATCCCGAATTCGGCCAAACCCGGCTCCCAGGCCCACATCTCGGAACCCGACACAAATCACAAAACTAGAACCCTTGCAATCTCACGAGCCCATACATACCAAATACATCAAAATCCAAAGGCTAATGACCCCTCAAATCCTTAAATCAAAGTCTCAAGTTTCCAAGCCCTAACCCCTCAAATTACGCCATTAAATCGAAAAATTTCATGATTAATCAGTCAAATATCAACATAGAATCGAGTATTAGGTTCAAAAATGTTACCTCAATGTGTTTCCCTTGAATCCTCTTCAAAATCCCTGAAAAAGCTACAAACCGTCTTAAAAAATGGTGAAATATAAGAAAATTCGCGAAGGCATCATTTTATACTTTCTGCCCAGTGACCACCGCACATGCGGAACATTTATTGCACCTGCGGACTTGCACCTGTGGTCCCAGGTGCGCACCTGCGAAAGATCACTAAAACGCCCCCTTCGCGTCTGCGACCCACTACTCGCACCTGTGGGCTCGTAGGTGCGACCAACCTTCCGCACCTGTGCTAACTGCCCAGGCCGCCACTTCTGCTTCAGCGATGCTCACTCCGCACCTGCGATCATCGCACCTGCGGCTCCCCATCCGGAGGTGCGGACACACCAGAAGAATCACACCAGCATTATTTTTTAGCAGTTCCACTTCCCAAATTCAATTCGTTAACCATTCGAAACACGCCTGAGGCTCTCGGTACCTCAACCAAATATAACAACACGTCATATATCAACACACGAACTAAGTCGAACCCTCGAAACACCCGAAACAACATCAAAACACCGAATAAATCCATAATTCAAGCCTAAGGATTCCTAAACTTTCCGAAACTCGCCAATGATGCCGAAACCACTCAAACCATGTCCGAATAACCTGAAATTTTGCACACACATCCCAAATGACAGTACAAACCTATCCCAACCTCTGGAATTCCATTACGACCCCGATAGCAAATTTTCCACTGCCGATCGGAAATCGCTAAAAATCCTATTTCGCCAATTCAAGCCTAATTCTACCACGGGTCTCCGAATAACATTCCGAGCGCACTCATAAGTCCCAAATAACGTAACGAAGCTATCCGAACCATAAAAACCCAATTCCAATATCATTTACCCATAAGTAAACTTCCGGTTAACCTTTCCAACGAAATCACCAACTTAAGAGACTAAGTGTCTCATTTCTCTCCACAATCACTCTGAACCCGAGCCAACCAACCCAACACAACACAAAACAGATGAACCACACACACGATGAAGCAGAAATGGGGAAAATGGGTTAAACTCTCGGAACGATCGATTGGGTCGTTACATTCTCCCCCACTTATACATAAGTTCATCCTTGGACGTGCCCAGAGTTGTTCCAAAACCACCAAAATCGCAATATAACCTACCATGCACATACCCGGGGGTGACCCCACATCACCTATCCCATATAGGTCCAATAGTACAACACATTTGAAATTTCGAGATCCAACCTGACCCATAAACCTTAGAACCCAAATTTCCACTTCTGAAATAATTTACAAGATCAAAATTTTGCAACTTTAAACTGAATAAGTCTGAACACGTTGTATCAAGCCATATCCGTCACCCAAGATGTAATCACATGAAATACCACATGCCTCAAACACTCATAGCGATAACTCGAAATCGCAATAGCTGCTCAAAATGACTCAATACTGGTAAATAACCTTTTATCAAGCAAACCCTCGTTCTAACACTCTCATATACAGCAAATGACAAAAGAAACAATAGAAACTAGAAACCATTTGTCGGATCAACAAGATGGAACTCCCGTTCGACAGGAAATATAGCAAAATGTCTAAGTCGATCAGCATCAATATCGTCCCAAATATAACACGACCAGACCCCGTACCACCCATTCCAGGTCCAACGACCTCTTCTCATCTACCACAACCACTCTATTGATGTGACACATCAATACAACTGAAAGCCACAACGCGTGCAGTTCGTTCACAAATATATAACATCCCACGTGTACTCAAATCATGGAATAATGATCCCAACTCCACCGCTCGAATATGTAACAAACTTCTAATACTCAATCATTCCACTAGAAATGCCGTTATAACTCTTCTGTACCACCAAGAAACTTTGAACATCAGCAGTCGATCCAACAAGAGAGCACCGCGATACTAATGAAGTACCCTTAACTCAAACACATTGCCTTTTCTGAAACGTATACCCTCCTCAAGTCGCACCAATTAGTGATATCATTTACCTAGTCATCTGAAATTGTCCATGTTGTCCAAGAATTTATGACCTTCCTTTTAGAACTGAACCATGACCTCACACATGAAAATCCCAACCCTAAACAACATACCGCACACACTATGCCATCCTAGGATAAATATGTGAACTTCCTAATCTCCCCCGAGCCGCAAGCAACTACGTACTGAACCGGCCAAGAGCTATCCATTTGACCCCATCTAGAAGTAAAATCACTATACATCACATGCCTCTCACGCCAGAAGAAAATATACATCTCTAACCGAGGTGTAAACCATCCAGGACTCTCCAAATCCCATTTCCACAAAACCAAACCGCTAGGACTGAATCCTTCTAGTTCAACCAAGCTACACGGGCTACCAAAAACCAAAAGCATTGCCCCAAATCACATGTAGAACCTTACCACATCATAAACACACAAAGAACCGACCTTACTCATTACCATGCCGAGCCAATCTACTACCAAGATGTCCTATTTCTCAGAGTTCCTTCTGAATTACCTTCTAATTGATTCTTCTCTTTGCCATAGTACCAAAATCCTCAACCAGCAATCACCACGCGAGACCCTAGCATAGAACTACATCGCCCTAAGGTTCATAAGCTGCTGGATATCTCTTAAGAACCCGAAATGTACCACATCTCAAATACTCACTCTAAAGAGGCTTTCTATGGATTTAAACTATTCTTGCCCTTTCATGATACCAAAATGTAGATTCCATAATAATATAGAAATGCCACCAGTCTTGACACCTTCCAACGTAAATCTATGTTTCTAGCCAAACACATATGTTGAAGATTCCCAATTGTTATATATAAACATTGAATCCATCAGAACTGTCCTCGAGAGTCACCCACTCTACGCAAATCTCAATTAAACTGATCAAACCGATCGAACGGTTTGTGTCCCCATTAACACACCAACACCCAAGAGGTCGCCCAGACCCCTAAACAACCAAGCAAGTTCCTATACCACACACACTACACCTTTTACAAACACAAATCAATCATTCAATAGAACCCATTTTCCCACAGAGTATAATACAACCCGCATCCAAAAATTCCCATTACTTGAGTCATTCTCAGACTCTACCTCTATAGATCATAACTGATTCACCAGTATACCTCGAATAGAAACCAATACATCACATAATCGTGCAACCAACTTATCATTAGCAGACTCCCCCACTTGGCTCAAAGACATAGATGAAGACAACAATAACTCACAATTCCCATACACTATCACCCCCACAATACCACAGTGAGATTCAACTAAATCCTTCATGAGCTCATATAAAACTAACCATCTAGTATCCCAATCATCTGCAAAAATCACATTCACATTGGAATAGACGTGCCAACTTGCACAAGCGATCTAAACGCAAATTGAAACATAAATTGATTACTGGTAAAAGAGGACTTGCTACAAAACCACCTAAGGATCACACTAACTCAGGAAACCCCGTGGGAACTAGTCTCGCCTGCTTAGCCTCAAACTGATCTCTCTCTATACCCTTCCAAACATCATAGCTATTACACAATTACTTTATCCTTCCGCATTTAAAGACAACTGACGCCTACCCTTGAGGCATCACAACACGCAATATAAGAACCTGAAGCTGATGGCAGAACTAACACTAGAGTTGTGGTCAAAGAAATATTGAGCTTCTGGAAGCTCTCCCCAGACTCGTCTGACCACCTGGATAACTTTACAAGACACCACGTGCCCCAAGAACTCTATCGAACTGAGCCAAAACTCACACTAGGAGGACTCCACATAAAGGTCCTCCTCCCTCAATATCTATAATACCATCCTTAATTGCTGAGCATTCCCCTCCTTGCTACGAAAGTACACTAGGATGTCATCAATGAACACAATAACAAAAGGATCCAAATACGGCTGAAATACGTTGTTCATCAAATTGATGAACACTGCTGGGGCACTGGTCATCCCAAAAGACATCACCAAATACACATAACACAAAAGGAAGATCCAATTCCCTCTACAACTAAACTACATGAGGTCCTTCAATACACTCACAACTCGAGGCCATATGCCAACTCAAGACACAAGTCAAACACTCAACAGTTCTTGCTACATCTCCAACCAATTCTTTTCGTCACGATCAAACAATCTGAACACATATCACCATCAATTCACACTTACTGCATAGTCATCTAGCCACAAAATCCCATCAATAAGGACACAAACGAACATATAAGTCCCAAATGCACGTGTTCACACAATCGAATCTCAATAGTCAAGCTACAAACAAAACCCGGCCTCAAATCCTCAAGACTGGCCCATTATCAACTTGCTAAAAAAATCACATCTCATCCATGAAAGTCTCGAGCCGTCGATGCACGGCTGATACCGAGCGACTACGTGCGCATTCAAATACAAGAAAGGAATTCAAAGAGTTACGCTTTTAGCTAAATAAATGGATTCGCACGACAAGAATTCAAGAATGTAAGATTTTCCTAAGGGTTCTGTAGCCTCTCGAAGATAAGTACAGACGTCTCTATACTTATCTGTAAGGATGTACTAAACCTGCTCATGACTGGTGAGTCCTATGTAACCTTGGCTCTGATACCAACTTGTCAAGACCCGAAAAAACAACCTGACCGTGATGGCGCCTGTCGTAATACTAGGCTAGCCCATTCACTATGCATAACATGAGGAAAACTTTTGTTTGGTTCAATACCAACCAGTATTTCATAAATCTTTTGTTTTAGCATTTGAAAACACATAAAGGTAGGTTAAACATTTAAATACAGCCCCAAAACCAGGAGTCATCAGTCATGAGCAACTAAAAAGGAAATACAAAATCTGGTATTGTTCCCTTAATACAAACCAGTCTGAGAATAAACAAAATGACTAATAGGAAGGAGAGAGACAAGGCTGCGAAGACCGTGCAACTACCTTGCAATTTCCGAAGTGCTGCCGGGAGTAAACTTTCTCTCACTCGGTCTTAGAACCTGAATCTGCACACAATGTGCAAGGGGTAACGTGAGTACACCAACTCAGTAAGTAACAAGCCAAACTTGTGGACTGAGGGGTAGTGACGGACTAAACCTCCATATTAATGACAGAATAAATGTACATAAATGTAGGAATGCTTTCAGTAAACTAGACAGCTCAGGTGATAAGATAAAACAGTTCCGAACAGTTTAACATATATACCTCGACATATTCTACATGCCAATGCATCAAAAGTATGAAATGCACAATGTACTCCCACTCCCACTCACAAATACTCGTCCACTCAGTACTGTATATAGCTCGCATGGCCCAGGGAAGATCCCTCCCAGAATATATACACATCAGACATAAGTCACTAACTACTGAGGAAGGCCGATCCAGCCCTAAGGAGAAGATCCATATCAAGATATTGATACATCGCACAACCACTCGGTACTGTATATGGCTCAACGGCCTAGCGCAGATCCATCCTAAAAATACGTACATGTGTCACTGACCTTAGTCGCTCACTACCAGTGGAAACAGGCCAATCCAGCCTCGTGGAGAAGACCAATCTCCAGATAAATACTTCGGACTAGATCCATGCCCAGGGAAGATCCATCCCTCAAATATCACTTCGGACAAGATCCATGTCCAGGGAAGATCAATCCCTCAATTATCACTTCGGACAAGATCCATGTCCATGGAAGATCCATCCCTCAAATATCACTGCGCTCACTGGGGGTGTAAAGATTCTGAAAGGGCTCCTATTGGCCCAAGCGCAATATCAAGCCAACAAAGGCATGATCAGAGTATCACTGCGGTGTGCAGTCCGATCTCATAACTGTCTCAATAATAGGCTCTCGGCCTCACTCATTCATTACTCTCCAGTGTCTCTCACATAGGCTCACAAATGTATGAACTAGTCCGAAACGATGATAAATATATAAAATCAACAATTACCGAGACTGAGGCATGAAATGATATGCTATGACAATACTGAGTATACAAAATCAAATAAACCATAAGGGGACAGCAATACACGACCACTCAGGTCTCAGCATTTTCGGCGTGAAGCCCTAGCGTTTTACTTAGCATGATATCTAGCATGTTCACATTAACCACATCAATAAAAGTGCGGATATCCATCCGAAATAGCTACTAGACAGTACCATGGGATGAGCCGGGCCAAAATCTCTCGGTGTACGCCCGCACGCCCGTCACTTGGCATGTTCGTTACCTTAATTATACTCATACAGCATATAGTTCGGGGTTTTGAATCCTCAGAACCAAGATTGGAAGTGTTACTTACCTCAATCAAGCCAAAACTCTACTCTGCAATGCCCTTGCTGCTCGACTCGGCCACAAATTGCCCCAAATCTAACAAAAATCAGTACTATGTCATTAGTATATGCCAAAGGAGCGAAGCCCACATCAAATATATCAAATTATATCACAAAACCCGAATTCGGACAAACCTAGCCCCCGGGCCCACGTCTCGGAACTCGACACAAATCACAAAACTAGAACCCTTACACTCTCATGATCCCATACATACCAAATACATCAAAATCCGAAGGCAAATGACCCCTAAAACCCTTAAATCAAAGTCTCAAGTTTCCAAGCCCTAACCCTTGAAATTACGCCATTAATGCTCAAAATGTCATGATTAATCAGTAAAATATCAACATTGAATCGAGTATTAGGTTCAAAAATGTTACCTCAATGCGTTTCCCTTGAATCCCTCTTCAAAAACCCTCAAGAGCTCCAAACCCGTCTTCAAAAATGATGAAACATAAGAAAATTCGCGAAGGCATCCTTTTATACTTTCTGTCTGGTGACCACCGCAATTGCGTAACATTTCTCGCACCTGCGGACTCGCGAAAGATCACTAAAACGCTCCCTTCACGTCTGCGGCCCACTACTCGCACATGCAGGCTCGCAGGTGCGACCAATCTTCCGCACCTGCGCTACCTGCCCAGGCCTCCACTTTCGCTTCTGCAATGCTCACTCTGCACCTGCGATCGTCGGACATGCGGCTCCCCATCTGCAGGTGCGGACACACCAGTAGAATCACACCATCATTATTTTTCACCAGTTACACGCCCGAGGCCCTCGTGGCCGCAACCAAATATACCAACACGTCATATTTCAACACACGAACTAAGACGAAGCCTCGAAACAACAGAAACAACCTCAAAACACCGAATAAATCCATAATCCAGGCCTAAGGATTCCTAAACTTTCCGAAACTCGCCAATGATGCCGAAACCACGTCCGAATAACCTGTAATTTTGCATACACATCCCAAATGACAATAAGAACCTATCCCAACCTCCGGAATTCTATTCCGGCCAAGATAGAAAATTTTCCACTGCCGACTGAAAATCGCCAAAATTCTTATTTCGTGAATTCAAGCCTAATTCTACTACGAATCTCCGAATAACATTCTGGACGCACTCCTAAGTCCCAAATAACCTAAAGAAGCTATCTGAACTATAAAAAGCCAATTCCGAGATCAGTTACCCATAAGCCAACTTTTGGCTGACCTTTCCAACTAAATCACCTACTAAAGAGATTAAGTGTCTCATTTCTCTCCACAATCACTCTGAACCTTAGCCAACCAACCCAACACAACACAAAAGAGATGAACCACAAACACGATGAAGCAGAAATGGGAGAAACAGACTAAACTCTCGGAACGACCGATCGGGTCATTACAAGATCGAGTCGGCCCGATAAAAATCCCGAACGAAAGGTTTTTTTTTATGTGTGAAATATTTTTTATCACATAGATAAAAATACGATTCAGTGTAAATTTTATACTTGAACATCTAAGTCTGAGCTCCGGAACAATACAGTTAAGACGGGTTATCTGATTAGACACATGATCCATAAGCACCCACAAGTGTGAGTTGAAGTACGAGGTCAAAGATTAAACTGGATTGGAAAGAAGAAACAAAGGAAGAACAGAGGATCGTTTGAATTTGAAGTTTCTCTTCTTCTTTTTTTATAAAGTTCATTAAATTAGAATAATCGTGTTTGTATTTTGTTACTGGTAAGCTTTAAAATTTGAATTTGAATTTACAATATTATCAATTGAAGTTTGAAGACTAGTAGCCTAGTATAATATTATAAATGTTACTAACTTTAGTAGCTTAACATAATATTAGTAACTTGGCCTAATTTAATTCGAAATTTTAAATGCTAAGCAAACAAGACAATATACCAGTAATACGAATTCCAATCTGTCACTATATAAAATTTTATGCCAAAAAAGAAAATTCAATATCAAAATGGTTATATATATCTTATGTGAATATCAATTCTAGTAATAGAATAAATGAAATTTTACATCATAAAAAAAAGCTTTACACCCTATTTATTATAAATAATTTCTTTTTAAAATTATTATTTTCTATAGTTGCCTTTTAGATTTTATAGCAAAATATTTATTTATGGTCACTTCTACCGTTAAGTCATTGAGTACGATGTCTAGTATTTTTCTCTCTAATTATTTCAGTTTATTCTCTCCCAAAATCATCTCATAGTATCTTATTTCTCTCTCCACGATCTCTCTCTCCTCTCTCCTCTCTCTAAGCGACATGGAGACCTGACAACTGCCATGGTCGTTTTTAATATTTTTTTCTCCAAGTTTCTCTCCCCAACTCTCTCCTTTATCAGCGCCATTGTCTCCCTCAATTTTTTTTTTCTCCAAAAGGTTGTGGTAAGTGTTACAGTTTTTGGGGTTTGGACCGCTTACAACTTCTTCTTTTTCTCTTCAGCGGTTTTTTTTTAAATATTCACCATGGTTAGGTTTATGCAGAATACACACTAAAAGCACTCAATTTCGAAGAGCCATCTTTCGATACTATAAAACTTTGTTAGATTTTCTGCCGAATACCCATCAAAGCACTCAGTTTCGAAGGGTCATCTTTCGATTTGCAAATCACTCAAGAGGAACTTGTATTTGTAGTTTCATAAGCAACCATTGAAGTCGAAACGAGAACAAAAATACGCAATGACCCTAATTATAGATGTATTTATATGTATTTCAGTCCGTATACATTGATTTTTAGTTTGTACAGTAGTTTTCTCTTCTTGTATTTATATGTATTCAATAAGGCATACACTGATTTTTATATTTTGTACAATGATTTTTGACTGTTGTATTTACATGTATTTGAGTTCATAAATAATATTTTTATATACATTGTTAGTTCTATCATTTTGAAGTTATTCATCAATTAGTTATGCATTCAATCTAATTCTATTTATCTGTGTTTTCAACCTAATTGTGTCCATCAGTATTTAAAACAACAAACAGTAAAATACTCTCAATACAAATAGAAAATCAATGAATACAACCTATGAAATATACCCAATAAAGCACTAATATGATGTATTAGGAATAAATAAAATATAGTGAATATAAAAATAAACTTGAATATATTGAACACAACTGTTAGATACAACAAAATACAAACACTAAGTTTATTATTTAATTATGCAGGTAGTAGGTTACTATTACAAGTTGTATCCGACATAAATACATGATGTATTCAGTAAGGTTCGGTATTTTTCTGATTTATTTTTATATAAAATTTAAAATTGACCCCATTATTCGGTACGTTTATAAATTTATATAAAAATTTCACGCCCCATAATCAAGGAGCGCGACCAGCGCTCAACCGAGTAAACCTGACTGAGCAAGCCTATTAGACACTTCCTACCCGACTTACTTATGATCAAGAGAGGGCATGCTTTCATAAATTAGACAATAGGAGGATCTTGTATACATTACTAAGTCATTTCATTTGATACATCGTTGATAAGTTTCAAGTGCCCATATTTACATGATTGAGTGGAACAAGAGTCTAAAACACTATATAACACGTTGACCTTGTAATACCCATACACAATAGCAAGGCCCGGGATATACCTCAAATACAGTACATAAGGAACAAAATATGTAAGACCCAGAAATGAAATGGGGCTCACCAAGACTACTGGGAGGAGTATACCGCTAATACTGGTCGATGCCGTCTACTGTGGAACCACCAGTATCAATTAAAGATAGCACTAGTATGTATAACTAAACACTACCTCATTAGATTGAACAATAATACAAGAAGAAAGTAATCATAAAATCAATAAAAGCATTAAATAATATCATAGCATCAAATTAAGAATCACATAAACTTTCAAGTAAATTTCAATGGCCTTAGAGTTGGGACATATTCAATATTGATACTCCATTATCCATAATACCACCGCATTCTTACGTGGATTCTGATCACGACCCGATCGGCTAGGTCATCTTATTGGAGACATGAACCTTTATCACAATTTTAATTTCCAGTTTCAATTTTTCAGCATAGTCACCACCATGTGTGCGGCATGGCGTCCGATCACGGCCCGATCGGCTAGGCCGTCTTGCCTAAGACATTACCATTTTGTATCAATCATCTCAATCCGTACTTGTCTCTTGGCCGCATTTCACAATTCAAGTTTCATTATTTTACACATTGAAATAACATTATCGACGGCAACAGTAAGGCCTATCATGTAAGGCATTTGTACACATAAGGGAAAAACTTGGGAAATTCCTAAGCACATAGAGGCTTTTCATACAAATTGGCATAGCAACCTTTATTCGAATTTGACTTGAAGTCTAGATATTTGTAGCACATATTCCATATTTTTAATACATCCTCAAATGATAATATAATCAGGATGAAATCATTGGTACACATATTGTACATATATTTCTCAACACAAGCACATTCGAAATAGTAATTCCTATAACGATCATTTTGGAAATTTCATCGATTGCATGAACACCATGGGGTTCGATCTGAAGGAGAGGAGGTTTTAGACATACATAACTCGATTGAGCTTTCCTTAATTCTACAATGATTTCAGAACCCTTAGCACCTTCAATTTATTTTTGGAATATAGCACAATCGAATCCATAACCAGGAAAAGAATCATAGTTCTAGCTAACTTGAGCATTCTATCAAACACTATGTGTTTATTAAGGTTTCATGGCCCTTTTTATGAATTATTACACGAAACCATAGCCCATTCTTTTCTATCTTGGTTTACAACTCCCCCATATACCTTAGGAACACACGCATGCAAGGTAATCACCCTCATCCCTATGAATTATCTCATTAATGGCCCATTATAGCTATATTTCAAAATTAAGTGCTTGGGTGATGGAACCTTACCTCTTAGGAAGAAGACTTAGGTGCCTCTTTTGATAATATTTAAGGTTCAAGTAAGAATTGAAGATGAATTTATTTGATGTAGAGTACCTTCTCCCCCTAGGACCTTCTTTCTCACTCTAAAGATATCAAAAATTATGTTCAAAATGGTCTAAAATGGGTATTTTAACGAGAAGGGGTCGGGTTTAAAAATTAGAAAATAGAAGCCCGACATAGTTCTGCGGTCTCTATAATGCTTTTGCGATCCACAAATGGGCTGCATAATTGCCCTCAACCCCCGGTATTTTTATGCTTTGGTTTGCGACCAGTCTGCGGCCCATATACTTGTTATGCGATCGCATAATGCGCCGCAAAACTCCCACATTACAAACCTCAAGGTTGGATATGCGATCAAAGCGCGGCCGGTATAATAGATATGCGATCACATAATGGCCGCAAAAATGACATCCAAATTGGCCAAAAAGTTTGCCTCACTCTGCGACCATTCTGCCGTCCGCAGAGTGATTGTGCGACCGCATAATGGAGCCGCAGAAATGCCTTCTATTCAAAATATTTTCCTTTATCTAATTAAGGCACTGATCAATCCAAAAATTCCGAACCTAGCTCGGCATCACATAATCCCGATTTTAGGAAAAAATTTACTGGGCCTTAACGTATGATTTTATTGAAGGAAACTTAATAATAGGTTCGATACGGTTCGTTTCGGTCGATTTAGTCGAGTTTTAAAGATCCACTGACACCCCTAGTTATATTAGCGCAACACTTTCTCGATGAGTAGTTGATTAGAAAATATAAGGATTTTTATAGAGCTGAAGAAAGAAATAGACCATTCTTAGATTCAAATATTAAATTAAGATTAATATTTTTGTTACTTTTATTATGTATAACAAAATATTAATGTTGTGAAAATCTCTACCTTATTATCATTTTGTATATGGTCGAAATCAGGATCATCTATTGCATGACCCATCTGGATGGAAACGCAATGGATTAAAGATCGTTTTGGGTTCCAACGAACTAAGATACGAGGTTACAACATAAGTCTTCAAGATCGTCAAGTTCGTGACTCCGAAACTGACCCCGACTCCGAATGAGCTCGAGGAAACATTGTCAGACCAAATAACGAAAGGTCAAAATATATGTAACCGGTCAGATATCACGGCGGGAATCTCGACACGTATCAATGAGAAACCGATAAATTAGAGAATCATGAGATTTTTTACTTTATATAGAATTGTACCTAAAGTAGGACTCTGTTACTATATAAAGTGGGTCTGATTATTTTAAAAGGACATTGTAACATTCACTCATAAGTAATATACTGTTATTTTCTCTTTAAAGCTCTATTTCAACTATGTCTTGATATTGTGATCGAAGCGCATCATGTTCTAGGAGGACCCTCCTCCCATGGTTGTTACTATCCAATTCGTGTGGTTTGAACTTGCTTTATCATACCTTATTTACAATTTCAATCTAACTTGTTACTTTGTGTCAATTTAATACATGTATCCTCAAATGCACTTATAAATTCAATTGTTATCCAATTCTGAGAGTAAACAGTTTGGCGCCCACGTGGGGCTAAGGATAATAGTGGTTGTTTGATACAAATTTCAATAACACACACTATTTACACTTATTTTTTGAAGTGTCTCTGGTTTCATAATAAAAATATCGAACTCCCAATCAGCACCCATATATGTTGACAACGAGTTCGACTGCCATGACGAAAATGACAACGTAGCGCCCACGAAGAACGTGCCCCCGGCCGATCTCGACGAAGTCCCGGCTACAGATCCTATCGACATGAGCTCACATGTGGCCACTAACGCAAATCTGTCCACTGATCCTAGGTCCACAAAGCAGACATGGCGGCGAGGATAATGGAATCAACCTGCGGGTGATTTTCAAAATGTAACAGCCGATAAAATTCTAGGGTCGATAAAATCCTAGGAGCACAACCGATATTGAAAGGCCCAGACTCCATGAAGTTCGTGCATAAACCTTTTTCAGCCGAGCGCGGCTCCCAAGTAGATCCCGAAGAATTTCTTCATGCTCGTGATTCCTAAATACAATGGAATGACCGGCCCGAACGAGCATGTTACCTCCTACACATGGGCCATCAAAGGGAATGACTTGGAGGATGATGAGATCGGATATGTATTGTTGAAGAAATTTGGGGAGACCCTGTTGAAGGGAGCCATGATATGCTATCATAATTTACCACCTAATTCTATTGACTCATTTGCTACGCTTGCAGACTCTTTCATGAAGGCACACGCCGAGGCTATCAAGGTCGAGACCAGGAAGTCATACATTTTCAAAGTAAGGAAGATGGAAAATAAAATGCTTAGATAGTTCGTGTCCCGATTCCAAATTGAACAGATAGACCTACTGCTGGTCGCTGATAATTGAGTCGTTCAACCCTTTACCCAAGGACTCAATGTTTGAAGCTTGGTGGCTTTACTGTAGCTGAAGAAGATTATGATAGAGTACCCGGCTGTTACTTAGGCTGATGTGCATAACCGGTATCAATCAAAGATCATGGTCGAAGACGATTAACTTGGGGGCCCTTCAAGGGTCCGTTTATCCTGTTAGACTCGTCGATAGAATCAATCAAGATATCGACTGTGAACCGAGGTCAAGGAGAGATCGGTACCATCCATATAATGAAGATCGAAGATACTGTGGGTCCGGGCAAAGCTCTGTGAGAAATGGAAGGAGAAGTGATCGAGGTCAGAGCGCTAGAGGACTCATGAGAAAGAATGGCTTCGACAGGCCTATCGGACCTAAGGAAGCACCAAGGTTATCGGAAAATAACTTTAATGTTGATGTGGCTGCCATCGCATCGGCTCTCGGACACATCAAAAGTACCAAATGGCCTCGACCTTTACAATTTAATCCAGCCCAAAAGGATCCTAACTAGATGTGCAATCAACATGGCACTCATGGCACAGGACAGAGGATTGCTGACAGTTGAGAGAGGAAGTAGCCCGGTTGTTCAACACCGAACACCTTCGAGAATTTATGAGCGGTCGAGCCAAGAATCATTTCAGTAACAGTGATTCTAACAAACAGACTGAACCAAAAGAGCCTCAACACATCATTAACATGATCATCGATGGATTCGATGTCCCTCAAAGGCGATGTTGAAGCGTACCAAAGTGTCAATCACAAGGAAAAATCGGACTCGATATTACATACCGGAAGGAACCTTATCTTTCAACGGCGAGGATGCAGAGGGGATCGCGCAACCTCACAATGATGCACTGGTAATATCTGTACTCATAAAAATATCTCGAGTTAAGCGTGTGTTAATTGATCCAGGTAGCTCGGCCAACATCATCCGGTCGAGAGTCGTAGACAACTCAGTATCCCAAATCAAATTGTGCCCGCAATTCGAGTTCTGAACGGATTCAACATGGCATGTGAAGCCACCAAGGGGGAGATAACATTACAAGTCAATGTCGCCAGAACCATCCAAGAGGCCAAACTTTATGTGATGGAAGGTGACATGAGGTACAACGTCCTGTCTAGGAGGCCATAGATCCACAACATGAGGACAGTGCCCTCAACTCTTCACCAAGTGTTAAAGTTCCAAACGTCGGGAGGGATTAAGACGATCTACGAACAACAGTCGGCCGCAAAAGAGATGTTTGCATTCGAGGAAGTGATTCCGATATCAACAATCACAACGTCAAAGGAACCAAGTTGGGGATCAAAGCAAGAGACATAATAGCAATCACCGATTCCGGCCACGACCCAACCGGACAAGCAGGGTCCCGACGAAGACAATGATTACGGGGTCCCCCGATCGTTTTTAGTCCCTAATGAATTCGATGCTACTAAATCTACGGTCGAAGAGCTGGAACAGGTCATATTCATCGAGCACCTACCCTATCATAAGGTATATCTGGACACAGGGTTAACTCTCGAGCTCAGGAAAAAACTCATTCAATTTCTTATAGCTACATAGATTGTTTTGCTTGGTCCCATCTCTATATGACAGGGATTGCACCAGAGATAACCCGTCACAAGCTTAGCTTGGACACGAAATTCCACACAGTCAAGAAGAAAATGAGGCCCTAGTCTGAGGTCAAGCATGCTTTCATCAAGGACGAGGCATCTATAAGGATAACAAATTAAGAATGTGTGTAAATTATAAGGATTTGACCAAAGCATATCCTAAGGACTCCTTCCCTTTTCCCAACATCGATCGATCGATCGATGCCACGGCCGGCCCCATGATCCTCAACTTTATCGATGCCTATTTCAGGTACAACCAGATACAAATGGACCCAGATGATCAGGAGAAAACCTCCTTCATTACTAAGTACTACACGTACTGCTATAACATGATGCCATTCGAACTAAAAAATGCCAGTGCCACTTACCAACACCTAGTAAACCAGATGTTCGAGGAAGAAATAGGAAAATCGATGGAGGTTTATATTGATGACATGTTGTTTACGTCCTTGCGAGCACAGAACCATTTAAAACATTTGTAGGAAACTTTTAGCATTTTGAAGAAGTACAATATGAAGCTGAACCCGGAGAAATATGCGTTCGGGGTCGGATTATGTAAATTCCTTGGGTTCATGGTATCCAACCGAGGAATTGATATCAACCCCGACAAAATCAAAGCCATCGAAGATATCACAGTAGTGGACAACATAAAGGTCATGAAAAGATTAACCGGATGCATAACCGCCCTAGGACGATCCATCTCGAGGTCCTCAGATAAGAATCACTGATTCTTCTCACTACTCAAGAAGAAGAATAACTTTTTGTGGACCCCGGAGTGTCAACGGGTCCTGGAGGAACTCAAGCGGTATTTATCGAGCCCACCGCTGCTTCACACACCAAAAACAATTTAACAACTATACATGTACTTGGTTGTATCGGAAATAGAGGTAAGTGTAGTCCTGGTTTGAGAAGAAAAAGGTACGCAATTCCCAATTTACTATGTTAGCATGACTCTGGGTGACGCCGAAACTAGGTACCCTCACCTGGAAAATTTGGCACTCGCTTTGCTAAGCGCCTCTAGGAAACTGAAACCGTATTTTCAGTGCAACCCCATATATGTTGTGACAACTTACCCATTGCGAATATTACGGATAAAGCCAAAATCTTGGGATGATAGGCCAAATGGGTAGTGGAAATAAGTGGGAACGATATTGAGTATCGACAACCATCAAATCTCAAATTTTGGAAGATTTTGTGGCCGACTTTACACTGGCCCTAATACCCGAGGTCGAACACAAGTTTCTAATAATTTCGGGGACGTCTTCGTGAATTTGGACCCTCTTTATCGACAGTGCCTCGAACGCAAAAAGGTCTAGCCTCGACATCGTGTTGAAGCCGCGAATAGGCAATGTAGTTAGACAATCTATTAGAACTGTAAAATTGACTAACAACGAGGCTGAATATGAGACAATGATTGAAGGTCTCGAACTAACCAAAATCTTGGGGGCGGAGGTAATCAAAGATAATTGCGATTCCGTCCTCGTAGTAAACCAAGTTATTGGAACATTCGAGGTTAGAGAACAACGAGTGCAAAGATACCTAGATAAGTTACAAGTAGCATTACATCAATTCAAGGAGTGGACCTTACAACACGTACCCCGGTATCAAAACTGTGACGCTGATACCCTTGCTAAATTAGATTCATCGGTCGATGACAATGAACTTAATTCGGGGGCAATAGTGCAGCTCATGAGAACAATAGTAGAAGAAGGTCACGCCGAGATAAACTCTACAAGCCTGACTTGGGATTGGAGACACAAATATGTAGAATATCTGAAGACTGGAAAATTTTCCTCGGATTTAAAAGAATCGAGGGCCTTGCGTACAAAGGCAGCCCGATTTTGTTTGTCCGAAGACAGAACCTTGCTCAGAAAAAATGTTCGATGCCCTACTTGCAATATGTCTAGGACCAAGAGACACATAGTACTTTCTGAGGGAAGTTCACAAGGACACTTGTGGAAATCATTCGGGCGCCGAATCATTGGTTCGAAAAATGATCATAGCAGGCTATTACTAGATCGATACGAAAAAGAACACGAAGGAGTTTGTATGAAAATGTGATGGATGCCAACGACATGCTCCGATAATACACCAACCCAGTGAGTTGCTACATTCAGTTTTGTCGCCATGACTGTTCATGAAGTGGGAAATGGACATCGTGATCCCCTTCCATGGGCACCCGGTAAATTCCAATTTACTTTGTTTATGACTGACTATTTTTCTAAGTGGGTAGAAGCCCAGGCGTACGAGAAGGTCAGGGAGAAGGAAGCCATCAATTTCATTTGGGACCACATCATATGTCGGTAGCAAAGTAACCAAAGTGGGAAAAAGTTCTTCGGTAGCAAAGTGATCAAACTTCTGAAAGAACATAAGAATAAAAGGATCCTATCATCACCCTACCACCCTAGTGGTAACGGACAAGCCGAATCGACCAACAAAACCATACTCCAGAACCTTAAAAAGAGGTTGACCGACACCAAAGGAAAATGGAAAGAAATCCTACCCGAAGTCCTATGGGCATATCGTATGACTTCGAAGTCTAGTACCGGGGCCACTCCATTCTCATTGGTTTACAGCGCCGAAGCTCTAATACCGATCTAAGTCGGAGAACCAAGTACAAGATTCTGATATGAAACAAAAGATTAAAATGATGCAGGCCATGAGTACGAGCCCGGATCTATTGGATGAAAGACGCGAAGCCGCCCTTGTTCGGTTGGATGCCCAAAAGCAATAGATCGAGAGATATTACAACAGAAGGGCCAAACTTCGATACTTCAACGTCAGGGACTTAGTACTTAGGAACATCATGTTGGACATCGAAAACCCGAACGAGGGGATGTTGGGGTCGAACAGGGAATGGACAAATCATATCATCGAAATCACCGCAAAGGGGTCCTACAAGCTCAGAACGATGAACGACGAATGACTACCGAGCAATTGGAACATAACTCACCTGAAACGATATTAATGCTAAGGTAAAATTCAATTCATTTTATTTTTCTTATATTTTGTACTAACGCTTGCAGGTAACAACAAGAAGCAGTGCAAACGTTTTAGGCCTAAAAGCACGCGTTGCACTCTTTTTCCCTTGAACCGATTTTGTCCCAAGTGAGTTTTCCGGAAAGGGTTTTAACGAGGCAACAGTAGAACGTACTAAACTAGAATCGAAGACCGATCACAAATCGGTGTCAAAGATCATATCATAAGTATCTGAGGCTTCTCTATGATCACCTCGAATACTGCGGGGCATTCCCTTTGGATATCGACTTTAGCAAGCAAAGAAACTCCCTAACCTAAGGGTCTCGATCGATAGGATTTATTGAAAGAGCCAAACGGTCAAATGAATTGTGCCCGCATATATTGATCTAGCCCTGACATAAAGCTTGTACACGTGTAATTATGAAATACAAGAATAAAAAGAAGTCTCTTCCTTGCGGGTGAGTATCGTTATATTTTTTTGAATTTCTTAAGAAAGTCCCTACTTCCAATCTCCTAAAGGTATCGAACCCAAGGGTCACCTTAGTCCGAGTTCATGCGATCACTCCCACCTCGGGACTGTTGTCCGAAACCAAAATCGGATGGTTCGAGTTATCGGAACTCGAGGACATACGTCCTACTACGCTATGCCTAAATTTTTAAGGGCTAAGGCCACCCCCACTCGGAGGATGCCATCATGGGCAATCCCGAATAACTCAGCATAACGATATTAAAATGGGGAAACACCCGAACTATAAAGGCTACGGCCATATAAACTTGGCTCGGAGACGTCCGAGGCTAGTAACAAAAACAACAAGGCCTCAAAATTTCTTAACTGGTTCTAAAGGATACCCTCCGAAAACTATGACTTAATAAAGTCTAAGTACTTTGGGGAAAAACAATCGGTCACACCGAACCCCCACGATGCCTTCAACGAAATAAACTTAAAGGCAAGGTTGCTTCGAGTCTTTGAACAAAACCCATCTATTTCATGCTAAGGCATTTAGATATTTGTATATAAAAGAAAATAAGACAAAGAGAAAATTCGAAAGTTGTTGAAGGGAAAGAGCCTTATACTCATAATCAAATGCCTAAGTGGCCTGGTCTTCGTCGAGGGAAACATCATCACCTTCAAGATCTCTACCAACCTCGGACTTGCCCAAACTCCTCGTCTTCTTCGAGATAGTCCAGCTTTTTGGCCTCGACTCCGATCTCTTTGGAACTCTCGATCTCAACCGATAAGTAGAAGTACCGAGCATGAATTTCCTCAAGGGCCTCCCTTTGAGACTTCCACTTAGCATGCTCAATGATGTCCTTTTCCTGGACGTGAGCCGCCTCGGCGTCGGCCCTATAAATGGCCACCATTTCCTCGGCATCAACTTTAATTACTTTGGCCTATGACTTGACCATTTCGAGATCCTTCAGCTGGGAGTGGAGCTCCTCGACCTTCTTGGCATGCGCCAAGGACTTCGCCTTTAAACCTCAAAGTTGAACCTCAGTTGAAGCCAGTTGTGATCGAGCGGTCTCCGTTTTTGAGTCCAGACGTTCCATGTTGTTTTTCCATTATTCTGCCTCGACCTTTACCGTGTCTACCTCTACCTGAAGCTATCCGATCTGGTCAAGCTTCTGTTGGACCTGCGGGATCGGACCATTAGCCACCGTATTTGACTATTTGTCACTATTCTCAAAGACTATTCTTACCTGCTCGACCAGGTCAGCATGCTCCTTCAAGGTCTCCTCCAGCTCAGCTTGGAGTTTCTTGACCTCCCCTCATGTTTGTATTGGTAAAAACGAGCTTCACACGTGTAATACTTATGATGGCTCTACAGTCTATGTGGAGCAATGACAACATGACAACTGGACGAGACTTTATGAAGAGGTACGAGATAAAGTGAAACGGAACAACATACTCACGGGGTAATCAGATACGGGAATCTCAACCTAATTGAGAATTCAAAGAGACACGGTCAGAATGAATCAAGACGGAATAAAAGGCAGATTCGGGGATCTTCAATTAATGAGCCAAAACGTTACATAATCTTTATGCAACAGTTACGATTAATCATTGTAACGTTACATTAATGCCATTATTATCCGTTAATGCTCAATCACTGAAAAGAATAGACATTATATTAAGAAATTTCCTATAAAAAGGAGTAAAATATAACTTGCAAGGACACATTAGAACCACTATTGAAATATACTTACTTTTTACGCATCTTTCTGCTTTCTATTTACGAATTTACTTACAATTATTAGCATATTCATTGGTTATCAAAAAACGTGTTCTTCTTAAAATAGCTTTGGACAGAGAATCTAATTCTTTAGTTAAGCAAATTTGTTTTGTTACCGGGAATCTGATAATCTCTGTTTTTTCGCAAACAACATTGTGTAAATTATGTCGAACGCCAACGACAACAACCAACAAAGGATTGGAACTCCAATTCCATCACCTTCAGGTTCCCCACGAGGCTCAAAGGAACATTCCCCAGAGACATCTATGACTCAAAATAATAATCACAATAAAATGAACAAACAGGAGAAAAAGATCCTGTAAAACAAATGGTTGGTGAATATGTGACTCAAGCCTTACAAGATTTCATGACGGGACTGTCAGGTGCATCACCTACACCTCCTCCTAACAACATCGCAACTATGGAAAATCCACAATACGGACAAGCAAACTCAGGAAGTACATGCATTGAGTCCCTCGAAGCAAGACCAGATCTGTCAAGTAATCCAGAATTACAGTCTTTATTACTAACCTTGCAGAAACAGGTGAAGGAACAAAACAAACAAATCGAGCAAATTCCTGGAGTACCACCTGTTATCAAAGGCATTGACGTTGATAGATATTCTCAACAACCTTGAAAGCCAAATGCAACACCCTTGCCTATTCCCAAGAAATTCAAAATGCGTGATATTCCCAAGTACGACGGGACAACTGATCCACGTGATCATGTAACTGCTTTTACTACAGGAGTAAAAGGCAAAAATCTGACTAACCAAGAAATTGAATCAGTACTAGTCAAAAAGTTCGGAGAGACACTCACCAAAGGAGCACTAACATGGTATTCTCTTCTACCTGAATATTATATTGGCTCTTTTGCTAAGCTTGCAGATTCTTTTATAAAAGCACATTCCTAACCACAAAATGTAAAAAAAAGAATGGAAGACATATTCAAGATAAAACAAGGAGACGCAGAGTTGCTCCGAGAATTTGTAGACAGGTTTCAACGAGAAAGAATGCTGGTACCAAGGGTACATGACAATTGGGCAGCAATGGCATTTACAAACAACTTAAATGACAGAAGCTCAGAAGCCACGAGAAGACTCAAGGAAATCTTGAGAGAATTCTTATCCACGAAATGGAACGATGTCTATAACAGGTACAACACCAAGGTACGAATAGAAGATGACACCATTCCTCAATCAAAAGCTGAAGATCGAGCCAGTTGTAGACGCTCTGAACCATAAAGGAGAACAAGTATGAAAAAGTATGATCCATATGTCGGACCTTCAGGACGAGAAACTAGTTCCAAGTTTGAAAACACAAGGTCGGAATATAGATCGTCAAATAGAGATACGAACTCATCCTCACGACCTAGAAAAGATCGGGAGGAACGGAACAGAGGTAATGCAAGAATCGGAGACTACAATTTCAATGTAAGTACTTCTGAATTAATTACCGTACTGAGAAACATGGGCGATTAAGTTCGATGGACCAAAGAAATGAGATCGAATCCAAACAGAAGGAATCCAGACTTCTGGTGCGAATTCCATAACGATCATGGACACAGAACATCAGATTGCAGATTGTTGCAAGGTGAGGTAGAACAATTATTAAAACAGAGCTATCTAACATAATTGTTTAGTGAAAAAAGCAAACATGCATATATGAAGAACATGCCAGAGCCCCCCGAAACCACCATCTCCAAAGAGAACAGTGAATGTAATACACGGAGGAGGGGAGGTGAATGGAGTATTCTGCAAAAGAACAACAAAATTCACAATTACACACGGGTAGCGGATTCGTGAAGTCATGGAAGCAGAAAATATAACGTTCGACAATGTAGATGGTAACAGATTGATGCTTCCTCATAACAACGCTCTGTTAATATCTCTGCTCATACATGACACTAATGTAAAAAGAGTGTTGATTGATCCAGGTAGCTCAGTCAACATCATTTTGTTGAGAGTTGTGGAAGAAATGGTAATGGAGGATCGAGTAATCCCAAAAGCACGAGCCTTATTTGGGTTTGACAACTCTATGGTCATAACAAAAGGAGAAATTGAGCTTAGTACCTAAGTAGAATAAGTAATCAAAAATATGAAATTTCAAGTCATTGACACCGATATGGCTTACAACGTAATCATGGGGATAACATGGATCCATGACATGGAAGCAATACAATCTACTTACACCAGGTAATAAAATTCCCTTCCAAATGGGGAATTCAACATATTCGAGGTGATCAGAAGACCTCAAGGAATATAAATTTAGTAGTACACTCAAACAAAAAAGAGGTAGCGGAAGAGTCAAAAGACGAGGAAATCGCCCAATTAGGTACAGAAGAAGAAATTGGAACCCAAATAGGTACAGAAGAAGGAATTTGAACCCAAATAGGTACGGAAGAAGGAAGCCACGAGAAGGTGAACCAAATCACCACAGAGGCAACATCAACACATACGGACATGGATTCCAGACCCGATGTCATTCAGGATCCAGAAGAAGATGAGCATATTAAAACAACTATTGAGGAGCTCGATGTTATTCCACTATTCGAGCAGAAGCCTGAGCAAAAACTTCATATAGGCACGAGGCTAAGCCCTGCAAAAAGAGGGAAATTAATTGAATATTTAAAAGCTAACTCACATTGTTTTGCTTGGTCCCATTCAGATATGACAAGTATACCTACGGAAGTGATGACTCATAAACTAAATGAAGATCCATCCTTCGTGCCTGTCAAGCAAAAGAAAAGAAAGCAAGGACCATTCAAGAACCAAATGATTAATGAAGAGGTACAAAAACTCTTTAAAATTGGTTCAATACACGAGGTAAAATATCGTAATTGGCTAGCTAATACTGTAGTGGTACCCAAAAATAATGGTAAATGGAGAGTATGTGTAGATTACACAGATTTGAATAAAGCATGCCCCAAAGATTCTTTCCCATTACCACACATAGATCAAATGATTGATGCATATTCTGGTTATAATCAGATAAAAATGGATCCCTAGACGAGGAAAAAACTTCCTTTATTACAAACAGGGGGACTTGTTGTTACAAAGTCATGCCTTTTGGCCTGAAAAATACTGGAGCCACGTATCAAAGGCTAGTGACCAAGATATTCCAGGAACATCTGGGAAAACAATGGAGTATACATTAATGACATAGTGGTAAAATCAACTCAAGCGGGAGATCATTTCCATCATCTTTCAATCACCTTCGAAATCCTGTGCAGGTATAAGATGAAACTAAATCCAGAAAAATGCACCTTTGGCGTTGATTCAGGTATGTTTTTGGGTTTCCTTGTATCAAATAGGGGTATAGAAGTAAACCCCGCTCAGATTAAAGCTATTTATGAAATACCCGATATACTTACGAGCAAAAAAGAAGTTCAAAAACTATCAGGAAGAATTGCAGCCTTAGAAAGATTTATCTCCACGTCTTTAGAGAGGAGTTTTAAATTTTTTTCAGTTCTAAAAAAACAGAATCAGTTCAAATGGACTGAAGAATGCCAATAGGCTCTCAAAGATCTGAAGGCCTATCTATCAAAACCCCCGCTACTGTCTAGACCAAAAGAGAGAGAGAGGTTGTATGTATATTTTGCCATAGCAGAAATTGCGGTAAGTACAGTACTGATAAAAGAAGACAGAGGTAAACAATCTCCGATTTATTATCTAAGCAAATCTTTATTAGATACTGAAACTAGATATCCTCATCTGGAAAAATTATCCTTAGCTCTAATCATGGCAGCTACAAAGTTGAGACCATACTTTCAATGTCACTTAATCACTGTTGTGACCTCGTATCTACTAAGAAATATTTTGCATAAACAAGAGTTACCAGGGAGATCAGCTAAATGGGCAATAAAATTAAGTGAACATGACACAATATATCACCCTAGGACTGCAATAAAATCTCATATTTTAGCTGATTTCATCGCTGATTTTAATACTAGCATAATCCCTGCAGTGGAAAAAGAGTTACAACTCTTCAACGGGGTTAATCCAGGAATTTGGACCCTATTTACTGACGACTCTTCTAACATAAAATAAGTCGGCTTGGAAATTGTTATAATATCACCTGCGGGTGAAAAGATACGACAAGCAATTAAATGTTATCCTATAACAAACAATGAAGCAGAGTACGAAGTTGTCATTGTAGGGCTGGAACTAGCACGGGAACTCTCAATTGAGTAAATTGTGATCAAAAGTGACTCTTAACTAGTGGTAAATCAGATGCAAGGGACTTATACCGCAAGAAATGCTCAGATGCAATAATATCTGGAAAAGGCACGAGACCTAGCAAGGCAATTACAGTCATGGAAAGTTACGCAAATACCCAAAGAGGAAAATGCAGAAGCAGATGCATTAGCTAACCTGGCAGCAGTTGCCGACGTAACAAATAAAGACAATGCAATTGTCATACACCTATTTCATTCAACAATCGTCCAGGACAAAAAAAAGAGGTAACATTTATCAATTTTACCTGGGATTGGAGAAATGAAATTGTAAACCTTTTGCAGAACGACACCGTGCCTGAAGATTGAAAAGCAGCTCGAGCACTTCGCCGGAAAGCTGCGGGGTACTGCCTAGTTCGTGAAACTTTATACCGTAAAATGTTTGGAGGTCCCCTTGCGAAGTGCCTTGGACCCAACCAAACAGAGTACGTGATGAAGGAAGTACACAAAGGACATCACAGAAACCATGCAGGAGCAAGATCCTTAGTCAAAACCCTAATCAGAGCAGGATACTATTGGCTTAAAATGGAGGAAGATGCTGAGAGCTTCGTAGCTAAATGCAACATATGTCAGAGATATGCAAACAATATGCACCGGCCAGCATAATTACTCCACCCAGTGGTGTCACCATGGCCATTAATGAAATGGGGCATGGATATAGTGGGACCCCTTCCCCCAGCTAAAGAAAAGGTACAGTCTTTACTCGTATTAACTGATTATTTCACAAAATAGGTGGAGGCAAACGCTTTTAAATAGGTGCGAGAGAAAGAAGTGAAAAGATTCATATGGCGACACATAATATGCCGCTTTGGAATACCAAAGGAGATCGTATGTGACAATGGCCCACAATTCATAGGCTGACAAATCACAGAATTATTCAAAAGCTAGCAAATAAAGCGAATCACTTCATCACCATATCACCCCAGGGCTAATGGGCAAGCCGAGTCAACAAACAAACTCATTATCAACAACTTAATGAAATAGTTGGAAAAAGCCAAGGGAAACTGGCCTCACGAGCTACCGACAGTATTATGGGCTTACAGAACAACTGCAAAAATATCCACGGAAGAAACTCCATTAGCGCTTGTCCACGGTTAAGAAGCATTAATACCAGTGGAAATCGGCAAACCAAGCACGAGATTCACAACGGCAACGGAAGAAACAAACAACGGTGAGTTAAGGACAAATTTGTATTTGCTCGAGCAAAGAAGAGAAGCTGCATTAATACGTATGGAAACCCAAAAACAAATTATAGAGCGATATTACAACAGAAAAGCTCACCTTAGATATTTCAAAATTGGAGACTTCGTTCTTAAAAAATTCTTCCAATCAACAAAGGAAGCTGGTGCAGGAAAGCTAAATCCAAACTGGGAAGGGACCTACAAAGTCCGTGGCATTGTTGGAAAAGGAGATTACGGCTGGAAACTATGGATGGCAGAATTTTACCAAGCAGTTGGAATGCTGTTCATTTGAAGAAGTATTGCTTCTAAAGTAAAGGGAATACCCCCGGTCAGGTATCATTACGTTCGATTTTACTTTTGTACAGTTAAAGTTATGCTAACCATTTTAGATGATAGGAAAAAAGTTAACCCAACACTAGATGATGATATTAGACCTGCATAGACACAAGGAAGTAAATGAATTCCTGGTCTAGGATTATAACTTTCTGATGGACGTTTTTAAAGGATTAAGCAGTCAGCACCTAAACTATGTACCTTCGAGTCCCGTATGTTTTTCCTTTTCAGGAAAAGGACCACAAGGAAGGAATAGTCAATTGCTGGAGATTTCATTCTTCAAAGATCAAACACTTAGGGGACTATACTGTATGGAAGGCAAAGAAGAAGAAAAGAAGACTATCAAAAAGTCAAAGCTCAAGCCTGAAGATCCATCTTCCCAACAAGTCAAGTACTATGAGCAAAATCAAAGAGCCAAAGACAAAAAACACAAAGCCTGATTCAAAAACCTTAAAAAAACATATTCGTAAATGTAAACAAATGTTTAGGTTAAGGGCATAATATTTGATACGGATAAAAATGCACATCCTTGTACTTAGTCAAAAACTGTTATAAATGAAAACAGTTACAGATGAAGCAACATCCTTGTACTTATTCAAAAACGGTTGTAAATAAAAAGAGTTACAGATGAGAAAAGCATTATCCTTGTATATTTATTCAAAAATCTGTTATAAATGAAAACAGTCATATCCTTGTATTAATTCGAAAAAGCTGTTACAAAAGAAAACCAGTTACGAGTAAAAGTTAATACCAAACCTGTTGTAAGAAAAATAGTTGTGAAGGAGATATGGACGATACACAAACACATGTAAAATGTTGCGAAATTTCTAAACAATACAAAGACTTTCTTAAAAACATTGTTAAAGAAAAACATGTGAAATTCCTATCTCTCTTTTGTACATTTACACCATTATGAAGTGGAAGACGTCTTCTTCATTAAGTGTCGATCAAAAAAGGGCCCTCTTTTATAAATCGTGCCTATTACGAAAAGGTACAAAAAATCTAAGAATTTTTTAAAATGCAAAGTCAAAAACCTCAAAAATAAAGCATGCAAAGATTTAAGAGTGAAAGCAAAAACTCAAAGGAATCGAAAGTCATGTCGATATTACTATTAATATATAGTGGCAAAAAATTAAATGTTAACTTAGTCTAAGCCTAATTTGTTCATACAAATGTTTCCCCTAATTTTTCAGTTGGGGATTTACAAAGGACCAAACTTTACCCCAATAGGACCGGGGGTAACCACCAATTGTTGCAAATAAAAATAAAGAACCAAGTTCTTTAAACTTTTTCACTAGATGGGGGGTTCTCTTCACTGGCAGGAGGAGTGGTTTGAGATGGCGAGAAACGAACATTAGGGACCTCAGCCTCAGGTGAAGAGAAATTCTGACTTCGCTGAGACTTCTCAATCGTCTCTCTGGTTTTAGCAATTTCGGCTTCCAAGTCAAAACCCTCTTGGCCCATTTCCGTCAATGTGTCAATACGGGCATTCAAATAAGCGCAGCTAACATTGACGGTTGCTTTGTCTTCAGGATCCTTGTAGTCTTTCTCCCATTGTTCAGCTTCAGCTCTTAGCTCATCTCTTTCAGCCACGACAGCATCACGAGAGGCCTGTAAGGGAGCGATGGATCTTTTCAGACACTGGACCTTCTCTGAAGAGTTATGGAGGTCTTGTTGGCTTTGGGTGAGCAATTGAAAAAGTTTGCCAGAGAACACCTCATTCTGGTCCAACAAAGCCTTCAGGCTCCTAATCTCCTATATGGCACGGGAAAGCTGCTCCGCAAATAAAGACTCTAAGACACTTTATTCCTTACCTGCCTGGTTCGAAGACGCCTTTTCAACGGTCAGTTATGCTGCCATAACCCTAACTTTCCGCTCCAAGGTAAACTTTTCCTCCTTCATTGCCTCAATGTCAAGTTGTAAACTCTCATACTGCTCCTTCCAATTATCAGCCTCAGTATGGAAGTCATTCGCTGCTTGCTCCGTTTGATCAATTCTCTTCATTAGCTCTGTGCCTATAAGGTTCATCTACATAAAATGATAAATTAGCTATGGTAATAATATATATAAGTACATATGGAGGAAAAGAAAGATTTACCTTTAAGGACGAGTGCACAATCTCGTTCATCCAAGTCAGGGAGCTGTGGCTTTCCAGCTTAGACTTCTCAGTCGAACCTATCAATGGCTTTAACCATGCATCAGCCTGGCCCGACTCTTCCAAGAGGCTGCCCGCCGTAGGAACCTCTATTGTAACTTGCTTCATCACCCCTCTCCCCCCTTTTGGAAGACCCTACTTCAATAGACGAAGGCATGGAAGCAAGGACAGGTGAATGAGGCAGAGATGGAGTAGGTTGAGGAGCAGCAACGGGAGTAAGAACGGCAATGGGATCAGAGGCAACAATGGGAGAAATAAACGAAAGTTTCTTAGCAGCAGGAGGAGAGAAAATAGCAAGAGGAGCTTCATTAGTGATGGTACAAAAACCTTGTTGGAACAGGTGATCAACAGACTCACGAACAGGAGAGGGAGTTGCATCTTCAGGAGCAGAAAGTTTTGATTCAAGCACAGGAGGATCAACAACGGGTGCAGATTCATCATCAAAGACCACCCTCATCCTACGTGACCTATGGACCAGCGAACCCTCATATTCCTCTTCCTCCCCAACGTCCTGGACCCACTTGCTTTTGTTTTCGACGAGGAGGAACGAGAAATGATCTCCTGGGCCTTAGCCAGAGATAGCCTTGAAGCGGACACAACCACAGCAGAAACTCCACGAGCAGGAAACCCTACAAAATAAAATGGGTCATATAAAGCTCAAAAAGATAAGAAGTAAGAATAAAAAAAATTCACTTACCATGGGTCTTCACCTTCCAACAAAACCTCAAAGAGAGGTACTTCCACGACGTTCTTTTAAAGGAGCGATTGGCAAGAGGGTTTCTACCCAATCAGGGAAACCAGAGACATTCTCTACAATTCCAATGGCTGCTGCAAAAGAAGAACAAACAGTCACGATACTGAAAGTTCATCAAAAGTGAAGAAAAGGAAAGTGAGAAAAACTGTACTTACGTACAAAGTTCCACTTCTCAAGGAAGGGGAGATTTTCTTCACCTACTAAATCTACAGTAGGGACAGAAACATTCCAGACATACCACCATCTATCTTGTCATCATATGAAGTAACTAACACCATTTTACTCCTAACCGCGAGAATAAACACTCATTGGCGGAAAAATATCAGAGAATACAGGTGAATAAGATGATGAAAAGTCAAGGGTACGGAAGCGAAATTGGCCAAATATCTATGGCACGCGACTACTCGCCAAATAAGAGGACCGACTTGTCCCACACAAACTTTGAAGAATCGACAAAACTCGATGATAATAGGGTCGATGGGAGGCTTGAATCCTAATGTGAATGGATAAGTATAGACATAAGAATATCCAGTCTTGTAAGAGGTTATTCTTTGGTTATTGTTAGGAACGACAACAGGAAAATCAAGCTTCCAATAACAATCCTTGCATACAAGAGACACTAAGCCGTCCATTATTTGGGTAGGATAAAGGTCAGCACTGTCATGTGATAACATTGAAGAAAGTTGCTCACTTATGGCTTGACTATCCTTGGCAAAAGAAAACTCCGTAGGAATAATCTCACCGACTCTCGTCTCATGAAGCAGATGGCGGGGGAGAAGAATAAGAAGAAGAACCCCTAGAAGGAGTAGAATTTAAGATCCTAAGCCTACCGCCCCTCCTACTCCGTGTTGGAGTAGAAGAAAGAGTCAGTTCATCTAAAATGATGACCTTTTTAGATTGCTGGTTTGAAGAAGACATATTTACGAAGATGAAGAATTTATAAATAAGGAAATAAGGTTAGAAGTTTTCTGTGACGGTAAAGAAAGGAAAAAGGGTATTTATACTCAAAGGAAACCGTCAAAAAATGGAAAAAACAGTGATGTGAAAGTCATAATTGAAGTTGTCACTTAGAGACTGATGCAGCCGCAAAAAGCCCTAAAAGGGGCTGAATATTGCAGAACCAATCCGGGAAAGCCACATGGCATGGGCATTAAATGGAAGTGACAAGCGATGCATACATTCAAATACGGATGCAATGGAAAGAGTGAAGCGGTGTCAAAATGTTCCTCCATAAATGAGTATCCACTTACCAAATGTTAATCGTTAAATAAATTGTAAGTGGGGGGACTATCTATATTGGTAAAAATGAGCTCCACATGTGTAATACTTATGATGACTCTGCAATCTATGTGGAGAAATGAAAACATGACATCTGGATGAGACTTTATGAAGAGGTACGAGATAAAGAGGAGCATACCCACGGGGTAATCAGATACGAGAATCTCAACCTAATTGAGAAGGCGAAGAGACACGGTCAGAATGAATCAAGACGAAATAAATGGCAGATTTAGAGATCTTCAGTTAATGAGACAAAATGTTACATAATCTTCACGCAACAATTACGATTAATCATTGTAACGTTACATTAATGCCGTTATTATCCATTAATGCTCAATTAACGGTACTCCATTAAACGTTATATTAAGAAATTTCCTATAAAAAGGAGTAAAATATAACTTGTAAGGACACATTCGAACCACTATTGAAATATACTTACTTTTTACGTATCTTTCTGCCTTCTATTTACGAATTTACTTACAATTATTAGCATATTCTTTGATTATCAAAAACCCGTGTTCTTCTTAAAATAGCTTTGGCAGAGAATCAAATTCTTTGGTTAAACAATGTTGCTCAGTGAGAAGGTTGTAAGAATCCCTCTTCTTGATGAGCTCCCGGGTCGTGGCCTCGTGGTGGTTCAACTCTTCTCGGTATCGGAAGAAAGTTTCATGATGAGCAACGAGGCCTAAAAACACAAAGGAAAGGGTTACGATGCTTTACGGCTTAATCTAAGTACATGATAACAAAGGCATAAAGAGGCATTGTAAGTTACCTGGTTTAAGACATGTTGGGCTTCGTTAAACAAACAGCGAACTTCCACCTCATTCTTCTTCGCTTGATCCTTTTCGATCGTCAAGCACCGAAGATAACTTACGACCACCAGAGGGGCAGAGAGGACCCAGACATCCTCCGAAATGGACATAATAATTGTCCTATTCCGCCCAGGATCTGCACTCGGAGCTGGGAACTAGTTTATTAGTTTTGGACTCGAAGACGTACTCTTCTTTGGTACCGGTGACGTCCTCCGGGGAGAAAGAATCTAAACCCTCCAAGAAATGGTCGAAAGGGTCAGCCACCCCTTGGGGACCCTCAGTTGTACATCATTTTAGCATTTGGGCACCGTGGATCATAGAGTTGGCGAACAGAGGCAACTCGGAGAGGTCTATGACTCCAAGTCCACCATTCGGGCATTATCTTCTGCCCAAGTCCACCAGTCGCAGCCTATGTATCGGCCTCCCTGACTTAGGGAAAAATGGCTTCGCGCCTCTCTGGTTCAGAGGCCTCGACCACTACATCTTCAACAGCCCCTCTGGTTTGAGGCAGTACAATTTTTCCTCCCACACGGGCCACATATTCGAAATTTTCTTCTTCTTCTTCGAACTCATCCCTCAGTCGGTGGATTGAGTCCGATGGGAGGCCATGGTTCTTTCCTTGGATTTACGCACCATCCTCCTCCTTGGTTTTTTCTTCTCCGAGTTTGGAGAACTTTGAGGCCTTCTCCTCGCCCTATCTCAGAGTAGGGGACTCGGTGGGGCTATCCTCGTCGTGGGTTGGAGGCCTCATTGCAACATCCTTCCCAATACCTACAAAGAAAAAAGGTAATTGAGTAAGCATGAAGAAATCCCAAGTGTTGTCCACACTAGGAAGGAATCTCTCCGTTAGAACGGGCCTCCAACCGGTCCTTCAAAGTTTGCGCCATGCGCACTCTGAGTAACGATTTCTTAGAGATGATTCCCTCGACCCACTCACTGAGTCGAGGAACATCCTTTGGAACCTGAGCAATAGCTGCATCACAACCAAATATCGATAAGAAAGTGGAAAACAATAGCAAAAACATTAAATTATGAGAGAAGAAGAACTTTACTTACGTTTTGTGTTCCACTCTTCGGGGGACGGCATTCCCTCATCCGGGATCAAGATCGAGGTCCTCACTTGGACAAATATCCTAGCCAACCTCGGTTTTGATCCTCATCAATTCTTGAGAACAGGGCTTTGGTGGTCCGACGGGCAAATTTGATTAGTCCCCCCCCCCCCGGAAGAATCGTGGATTGTACAGGCACATAAAATGATGTAGGTGAAAGGGAATACATCAATCTTACTCACGAATAATCGAAGGAGAATGACTATCTACCAGAACAAGGGGTGGACTGACCAAGGCACACATCGTACCTTTTGCAGAGCTGGATGATAACCTAGTCCAACAAACCCAACGTAAATGGATAAGTGTAAACTCTTACGTATCCCTTAACGTGGGTAGTGATGTCTTCTTCGGGCCCGAGAATCACCATGTCTTTCCGGCCCAGTTGCAGTCTTATATGACTGTAGGGAGTATATCCTCGGTGATCGAGAAATATACCTTGACAACTATTCACCCTGGCCTGGAATAGGGTGAAGATTTCTCAACCTTAAAGTCGGCGGCAACTGAACACCCACCAGGAATAAACCCGTCAAGAGGAGGTTCCGCCGCTAGCTCGCCGCCTGCCATCCGGGAAGAAGAAGCCTTTTTTTAGGGACTTTTTTATAAGTCTTCGCCATATTTTGGATAAATATGAAGAAGATGGAGTAAAAAGAGCATGCTTAATAGTTCAAACAAAGGGGGAATCCTTACAGAGCTCATAAGAAATTTGGGTAGAAGTACTAGAAAATGCAAAGATTCTTTAAGAACAAGAGTAAGAACGACTGGATGTAAAGTTTAAATGAATGAAGGAGGAAATATTTATAGTTTTCAAATAATGATTCAAAACCTGTAGTAGCCGACCAACAACGCACGAATATTTAATGCCATTAAGACGTGACCGAGAGACGTTTCGTTCATTTTGTCATTTCTGACACGAAGTATGAGACAAGGATCCAGGGCTCATATCGTATACGGTCAAAATAGGGCTCATCTATTGCATGAAAGATCGGGATCTAAACATAATGTATTAAATATTGACCCCGAGTTCCATCGAATCAAGCTACGCAGTTAGAATATACGTCTTCAAGATCATCAAGTTCGTGACTCCAGAACCGACCCCGAATCTGAATTAGCTCGACGCAATATTGTTGGACCAAATAATGGAAGGCCGAAATACCCGTAACCGGTCGGATATCACTGCGGGAATCTCAACACATATCAATGAGAAACTGATTAATTAGCGAATTATGAGATTTTTAACCTTATACAAAATTGTACCTAAAGTAGGACTCCCCTACTATATAAAGGGCTCTAATTATTTAATAAGGACATTGTAACATTCACTCATAAGTAATATATTGTTATTTTCTCTTCAAAGCTCTATTTCAACTGTGTCTTGATATTGTGATCGAAGTGCATCTTCTTCTAGGAGGACCCTCCTTCCAAGGCTATTACTATCCAATTCGTGTGGTTTGAACTTACTTTATCATACCTTATTTACAATTTCAATCTAAGTTGTTACTTTGTGTCAATTTAATCCGCGTATCCTTAAAACCACTTAAATTTAATTGTTATCCAATTTTTTAGTCAAAGTAGTATTGTGTTATTGATAAGAAACAAAAGAACAATTGTTGAGGAAGAAAGTTTCCTCGTGTGTTCTGGGAGATCGGCATACCAACCTCTCATTATCTATATTGCCTAAATGCACCAAAGAGTGAGACGATGTTATGCCGATACATTATGGTGCACTACATTGAATTTTCCTAGCTTTCAGTGGTCTATTTATAAAAGATGCCATTTCCCACTTATCTAATTGTATACGTCCTTTGAACAATATTGGAAGGCTCTCAAAGTTAGTGATCACGCTCAACTCTAGTCCTTAAAAGGATAAGCGATCACTCTAATTATTAGCTACAACTATTCAATATTGCTAAAAATTACAAGTTCAAATGATTTTCTAATTATAAAGATTGTGGTTTTTATTTTAAATTAATTAATAAATGAATACTAAAAAGCAGTAAAATTATCAACTAACGATACTAAGGGTTGGAGGCAAGATTAAAGAGACCTAGAGTTACGATTTTCCCAATTGTCGGAATTCTTCCTATTATGTCTACTATAATTTCGCCTAAATAATTTGTACTGATCTTGAGCACTTTAGGTGTCGCAATTCACTCCCGAGCAACTACAATAATTTATTAGATATTTTCTCTCGAACTACGCTAACTTGCATTATCTTACCGCTCATTATGACCATGTCAAGGCTTTGTTATTCCTAAACCCACCTTTAAACCCGTTGTATTGATTCCTCACATATGTTATGAGTGACGTTGTTCAACAACCACCTAAATATGTACTCTTTCTCAATCAACTGAAATAAGCATGTAGTTAAAAAAGTAGATAAATTCAAAGGATAATTACATAAAACTTAACGAAAAGATATTATCCAAGAGGTTCCATCACACCCTAGATAAAAGAGTTTAGATATACATAATCATTCTAAAAATCATGATAATATTCGAAAGCATCAAAATACAGATTAAGAAAAAATAGAGAGAAAACTCATGTGATTCCTTGCTTTCAAGTGTTCCCGTAGCCTACTTGCGTCTCCAATAATGTCTCTCCTCTAACAAAAAATAGGTTTAGAACCACTTTTATACATGTTATGGATGTGTAGAATCAAAATTACCAAATCCTAGCAAAAATAGGACAAGATTCCTGGTAGGGGTGCTACGAAGGGCGCCCGGTTCCAAGCTAGCTCCCAACCCTACCTTGTGCAGCCTTTTGGATTTTGTATGGTGCGTGGCTCAAAACTAGACACCAAAAATTGTACTCCCTCTAAATTCTGCCATTTTGGCTTCAATTTGCACGCAATACTTCCATATCGCCTCCAGTTGACCCTTACACGGATAAAATTATTATTAAGCTCGAGTCATAAATATTCACAGTAAAATTGGCAAGATCGAGGAATAATGCAAGGAAATTTCCATGCAAAAATATGAATTTTAGGCAAACATCACCATCCCACACTTAATCTCTGCTCGTTCTCGATAAACCTAAAACTTTGTTAACCCAGCAACGCCACACAAGACATCATAAAATGGAGGAACATTTAGATATTAAACACATTACACATGTGACCATGGTTGATACCAACAATTAAGTCATGGCATATGCATTCATGCACTTATTAACATTCACATGCCCAAATATAAGTGCACAATTCAACACTCAAACAACTTGTTCATAACCACCGTACCTCAAAAACTGGCTCATTACCAGTAAGCACTCTCGAGTTGCACACTCACCCCAGCTAGAGAAGTTTAATAAAGCTGCCTATCGATCATGGAATCATGTTCCCTCACCAAAGAACAAGAGAGTTTGTAGTCTACATACTGAAATAAAGAATTTCAAACGTAATTCGAGGAAATCATGAACAAAATTAAATCACTCATTATCACAAAGAAATTCATGTGCATCCCAAGCTTGTTCCATAGGCTTGCACGTAGTGTATGTCCTAAATTCGCAAAGTCTAGGATCAATTAGGTTTTTCGGGTTGTAGTGTAGGCCAAGGAACGGGTAGGATATAGTTTGGGTATAATGACTAATCCTCCTACGCAATTTAATACACTGCACTTAACTTTCAAGTACACAATATTCATGACCAATTCGAATAATGCCACAAACCATAAACAATTTTGCCCTTTTTTCCTTAAACACATCTATACATTGACTAGCCCGGATTAAAAAGAGTAGGAGGTGTATTTTCTATTTCATATTTTTCTTCTCTTTTGTATTTTCTTTGATTTTGTTTTTCTTCTTTTTTTTTCTTCCTCGCCCTCCATAAATTTAGTTTACCCGGCTATGATCTTTCAAAATATATGTGCAACTTTTAGCCTTTCTATGATTCCACTCAAAAGCTACCCCAACTATCACCTTACTCTTTTAGTGACTTAAGTGCCTTCAGAGGTAAATGTTTAACAAAATTCAATAAAGAAAATATTTTATTTTTCTTCTAATGTTTGACGACCCGATATGTCATTTTGAGTACTAGCATTTATTTCAATACTCTGAGACCTCTCATATCTTCATTTGATTATTATTGATTTGTGTGCGTGATAGGTGTCGATTTCTAGAAAAAATTTACGTAAAAGTTTGAAGAAAATATGATTTTTGACTTAAAATGAGGCTAGAGTTGACCACGGTCAATATTTTGGGTAAACGACCTCGAATTGGTGTTTTGGCCATTCTGGTAAATTGGTATGATATTTTTGGACTTGTGCGCACGTTTGGTTTGGGTCCGGTGTTACCAGAGCATATTTCGAGTGAGTATGAGATTGGATAATTTTAGGATTGCTGGTGCAAGACTTTGTTGGTGCAAGCCTTCAGATCATGCATTTGAGAGCCTCGTTTTTACGGTAAAATGATCGTATTTGCAAAATGGAAACTGGGGAAGGGAATCACATTTGCGAAGGAAAACTTCGTATTTGCAGACTGGTGTGGTACCCATTTGTGAAGAAACCTCCACTTTTGCTAATACTGGTAACATTTGTCAGCTTCGCATTTGTGAAGCATTGGAGCACATTTGCGAACCAAATGTCGCATTTGCAACTTCACTAGGTCTGATGATTTGCGATCAGTGTGTTGCATTTGCAAACAATTTCTCCACAAATGCGACACTTGCATTTGGGTAAAAGAAGGAAAAATCGGGACTTAGCTCATTTTACACCATTTTCAATCCTAAGCTCTCTAGTGGAAGTTTTTGAAGAACCTTTTCTTCTCAAATTCATTGGTAAGTATCTCTAATTATTTTTTAATCAATTTAAATTACTTTTCATGAGTTTTTAACATCAAATCTTTGAATTTTATGGTAGAAATTTTGGGTTTTGGGTAGGATTTAGGGTTTTATAAAATGGACATTTAGACCTCAAATTGAGGTCAAATGTTGAAACAAGTCACATAACCGGGCTTGGGCGTAAATGGGTAACTGAAATTTGGTCTGAATCTCCGATTTGACCAAGGGAACTCGTGGTTGAATTTTGTTGACTTTTTTAACTTAGCTAATGATTGAACCTTTTTCATTCGTGGGTAGTTTCTAAAGCTATTTGGTTAGATTCGGTTGAGTATTGATTTTGTTGCGGAAAGAGGTAAGTGTCATGTTTATCTTGACTTGAGGGAAATATGACTTTTTTTTTCTATTTGCTATGTGAATTATATGTGGGTTCGGCGTATATGCGAGGTTACAAGTTTATATGCATTTGCATGGGCTAAAGCATGTGTGTTCGGTTATTTACCTTTATGTCATTGGTTATACCATGTTATTTCTCATTATTTGCCTTGATTGCTACATGTCATTAACTGTTATTTATGCCTTATTTGTTATCTCTCACTCAACTGTTGTTTGTTCTCGTTACTTATTCCTTGATTAATATTTTCTTACCTGCTATATGCTTTCACATGTACTAGTTGAATATTTTCACTTTTTCATGACTTTACTTGCCTTTATTGCCTTTACCTGCAGCGCTGCACTTTATTATGTTATACTCAATTATGTGATTCCTTTAGTTGTTATTGTATTAATTAATTGATGAGGTTTGTGAGTATGAGGTATTGGTTATCCTTTGTTGTACTAGTAGATCCTAGGTGCTTTTACCTTTGTTACATGTGTTGAGATTACGTTAATAGATCCTAAGTGCTTTTACGCTTTGTTACCTGTTTTGTTGAGTTGTTCGTGTTAATGAGTTGATTACGTTGAAATGAGTTGATACTGTGATCGTGTTGCACACCATAAAAAATAGTTATATGATATTGAGATTGGGTTGTGCACCTTAATAGATATTGTGATAAATGTTGGGATCGTATTACGCGCCGCAACGGAGTATGATATATTGTAGTGATTGTAGATGTCAAATTCTATTCTAGAATTGTGATATGAGGATTTTGAGAAGATGTTATTCCGGGGCCCTCTGTTAGTTGACCTTCGAGTCTCGTTCTTATGAGTTCACTTATTTTCCCAATATTTTTTATTGTCTTTTATTATTATTCGTATAGGTTTATAGTGAGTGTCTTGTCATAACCTCGCCATTACTTCGTCGAGGTTAGACTCGATACTTATAGAGTACATGAGGTCAGTTGTAATCATACTACTCTTTTGTACTTCTTGTGCAGATCCCGTTGTTGGTCCCAGCAGTACGTAGACGAGTTCGCTCGGATCTGACTTGCCTAAGAGACTTCAGATAGAGATGCTTGGCATTTGTAGTCCCTGATGTCCCCTTCTATTCTATCTTTACTATTTATTTTGCTTCAAACAGATGTATTTTATTCAGACCATATTTTTAGTATTCTAGACGCTCATGTACTTGTGACTTCAGATTACTTGTATTAGTATAGACTGTGGTATTTATGGATTTACCATATGCAATTCGAACCTCTACCAATCGTTAATTATTATTATTCCTTGTTAAATTGTTAAAAAATGGTTAATTATATGGTTGACGTCGCTTGCCTAGCAAGTGGATGTTAGGTGCCATCATGGCCCCATGGTTGGGATTACGGGTAGTGACAAGTTAGGATCATAGCAATAGGTTGCCTAGATCTCACGAATAATGAGCAAGCTTAGTAGATTCTGGAGGATCGGTGTGGAGACGTATGTACTTATCTTCTAGAGGCTATTGATCTTTAGGAAATGCTACTTTTTTCTTCTTTAATGTGCGACTTTATTCTATCGCTGAAGTTCTATTATTGTTATTTCACACATGTTAAGGACTCACACAGTATCCACGGTTGGTCAGGCATGGAGCCCCAGGTTGCTGCCACCACCAAGGGTAAAGGTCGGGGTCGAGGCAATGCTCAGTCTAGAGAACGTGCAGTAACACTAATTGCAGAGCCTTAGATCGAGCTGGAGGAGGATGTCCCTATTTAGACCATGTCAGTTGAGCTAGCTCAAGGCCCTAAAGGGGTTCATTTCCACCTATGTATTTGAAAACGACCTAGTCCTCTTAGTGGGCCTTATGGAGAGTGTTGCCCTAGCCGGTGCATTTTCGGTTGCACCAACTATCTCTCAAGTTGGGGGATGATCCCAGACACTCGCTAATCACACCCCAGAGAAGATGGCTCATGGATATCAGACTCCAACAGTTCCAGCAATTGGAGCAAATCAGCCTGTTATTGTGATACAGTCTGGGAGGTTCTCACTACGTCGACAAAGGGGTTGAGGAGGTTGGACAGGTTCACCAAGCTATTTTCTATTAAATTTGGTGGTACACCTTCTAAGGACCCAAAAGATTTCTTGGGCCATTTCCACGAGGTGTTGTGCAACATGGGCATAGTAGAGTCCATTGGAGTTTACTTTGCGTGTTTCAGATGACTGATTCTTCCAAAAGATGGTGGCAGGAGTATATTCGGGGAGACCAGCAGGATTACCTCATCTTACGAGGGAGAAGTGTCACAACATTTTTTGGAGAAGTTTACTTAGAGACAGGATCTATTTAGCTAGTTTGAGTGCCTGCAGCAGGTTAGCATGACCGTACCCAGTACGATACCAGATTTATGGATCTATCGCACCATGGAGCTATCTTTATCCCTACCGAGAGGGTAGGGTGAGGAGATTTATAGATGGACTTACTTATTATATCATGTTACAAATGGCCAGAGAGACTAAGAGTGATATTTCCTTCACTCTGTTGTAGAGATTGCGAGGTGGAGCGAAAGGATTTGTATTCAGCGTAGAAAGGTGGCATCTGAGAGAAGGCCTCGTCATTCTGGTGGTTTTACTGGTGCCTCATTTGGAGGAAAAGGTTCATTTGGTAGGGGCCATCATACCATGCTCACTCACTCAGCACTCTAGGTGTCTCGTGGTTATTCAGGTGGTCACAACGCATATGGGCCTCGTTTAGAGTATCCAAGATTCAGTACACCTTCACCTTCTACCAGTGCACCCCCGATACGAAGTTACTACGGTGGTCATCCGGGTCATTGGGGATCGTCTAATACTCAGCAGTTACACCAACCACGAGGTTGTTTTGCATGTGGTGATGCTGATCATATCAGGAGGTATTATCCTAGATTGAGGAGCAGCAGATCACAACAGGGTACTCACACCATGATTACGACACCGGTTTCTCCACCACCCGCTCATCCACCTAGAGTCGGGGGACAGGCAGCCCGAGGTGATGGTCAGACTGTTAAGGTGGAGGCCAGCCATTTAGAGGTCGTCCGAGAGGTGGAGGATAGAGTTATGGGGCTCAACCCCGTTTCTATGCATTCTCAGTTAGACCTGAGGTAGAGTCGTCAGATGCGGTCATCAAATGTATTATTCCAGTTTGCCATAGAGATGCATCATTTCTATTTGATCTGGGTTCAACTTATTCGTATGTGTCATCCTATTTTGCTTCATATTTGGATATGTCTTGTGATTCTCTGAGTGCTCCTGTTTATGTGTGTATGCATGTTGGGGATTATATTTAGGTAGACCGGGTATATTGTGTTTGTTTGTTCACCATGGGGAGTGTCACGACCCAAAATCACGTGACCGGCACCCAACATACTATCCAACCCAAGCGAACCAAACCATACAAAAATGCCCTTCTATATACAAAATAAATATATGCGGAAGCCTTTTTGAAAACACAATCATTTTAAATGATTAAAACCATACATGAAAAGAATCTGTAAATCCATCATTTTTTTTCAATAATTGAAATACAAAAGAATAACAATATTTCTTTCATGCAAGCCATATGAATAAGTCTCGATTACAACTCCAACATAATTAAAAATGTCTATGGAATCTCCAATATGCAAGGATGAAATAAATACTTGGACAAACCCAACCAAAAGTAAGTAAGATCAACATAAAGGCTACCACGGAATAGAAGTTGTGCTTGCTATATGCCTCGGAAAGAGAGTCTTCATAACCACATATGCTCATCACGTACCACGTCTCATCCTAAAAATATGTGAAGTAAGTGGGACCCTGGAGAGGAGCCCTAGAGGGCTGAGTACACCATGACGGTACTCAATAAGTGCCATAGACTCTCTCTAACTCAAATTCCCGGGACAAGGCTTTACAAAAATAATGCAACCAACATTTGATATAGAATGATAATAATTATATCAATTCATGATCTTTATTATTTAGAATGAAAAGACTATGAAAACGTTGTAGTGTCGTACGAGTCGATTTAACCTCATTACTTTATGAAATGATCATTTTCCCTCACAATGGGGGACTTTATCCCACAATCCTCGGCTTAGTCTTACAATGTGTCCCTACACCGGTTGTCTCGGTTGTCTCCACTAGTAACTCCAAAAAATTTGATATTTCAAAATAGATTCATAGCATATAGCTTCAAAGTATCTACTTTATCAACTATGACGTTTATAGTCAATCCAAACAGTTTTAAAAAACTTAAATGAGATCCTTTCCCATTTCATATATGGAAATTAGTAAAAGAGATTACAAACTTAAATGTATAACAAATGGTACTTCGAAATATAAAGATTTTAGAAATACTATATTTATTATTTTATAAAACAAGGGTAACAATAGAATTTAAATGTTTAATCCCTTTATCATAAACATTAGTTCATTAATATAACTTATAATGATAGTGTAACGACCCGGCCGGTCGTTCCGTCAGATTTACCGCGTTTCCCCCATTTCTACTTTACCATATATTGCTTAGCCTGTTTATGTTGTGTTAGGTCAGTTGGTTTGGGTCCGGAGTGGTCATGGTGAGAATTGAGGCGTTTAGTCTCTCAAAGTAGCCTAATAGTTGAGAAAGTCAACTAAGATTTGACTTATTGGTGAATGACCTCGGAATGCGGATTGTATAGCTCGGACAGCTTCGTTAAGTGATTTGGGACTTAGGAGTGTGTTCGGAATGAAGTTTTGATGTCCGGTGTAGAATTAGGCTTGAATTGACGAAAGCTAGTTTTTGGCGATTTTCGGTCAGCAAGGGAAAAGAGGCTATCTGGGTCAGAATGGGATTCCGGAACTTGGAACAGGTCTGTAATGTCATTTTGGATATGTGTGCAAAACTTCAGGTCAATCATAGGTGTTTTGGTTGGTTTCGGCGTCGTTGGCGAAATTTAGAAGTTTCAAAGTTCATAGGTTTGAATTTGATGTAATTTTGGTGTTTTCATGTTGTTTTTGGTGTTTCGAAGGCTCGACTAAGTTTGAATAATGCTATGGGGTGTGTTGGTATGTTTGGTTGGGGCCCCGGGGGGCTTGGGATTGATTTCAGATGGTTGGCGGAGTTTTGAACTTAGGAATTTGCAGCAAATGGTTGCTGGTGTAAGTTTCTGGTGTTGGCTAACTTTTAGCCAACTAGAGACCTACAATCAGGGCCTCAACTCTTCCTCATTGGCTGTTAGGGGTCGGTACTCAATATTGTACCAACTGATCTCGACTGTCTATTTGGCCAATCGACCCGAAAGTTCTGGTTTGTGGAAAATATTGCCAAGGGGATATGTAGTTACAACACATATTGGATGACATTGGAAATACGATTTTAATTTCCTAGAGGCTCTTATTAAAGCAAGCACTAATTTTTCTAAGCGTGGATATCTGGTTTCAGCCTCACCTTAGGTCCGACTAACATAGTAAAAAGGGAATTTAGTACCTTGTTCTTCTCAAACTAGGACTCCACTTACAACTATGTTCGAGACTGTTAAGTACAAGTAGAGTTGCTCGTCCTCTTTCGGGGTGTGAAGCAGTGGCGGTCTTGATAAGTTTCAGTTTAGTTACTCCAATGCCTGTTGGCATTCCGGAGTCCATGCAAAGCTACTCTTCTTCTTAAGCAGTGAGAAGAATCGGTGACTCCTTAAGCAGTGGCGGTCTTGTAGGGCCTTGACATTATCTATAATCATAATATCCTTGATACGTTGATTTTATTGGTGTTGATCTCGATCCCTCGATTAGATACCATGAAGCCAAGGAAATTGCCTGAGCCGACCCTGAACACACACTTTTCCGGGTTGAGCTTCATATTGTATTTTCTCAGTATATCGAAAGTCTCCTGTAAATGTTTCAAATGGTCCTCTGTTCGCAGGGACTTAACTAATATGTCATCAATGTAAACTTCCATTGATTTTCCTGTTTGTTCTTCAAACATTCAATTTACTAGACATTCATAAGTTGCACCAGCATTTTTTAGTCCGAACGACATTACATTATAACAATAGGTGCCGTATTTAGTGAAACAAGATCTTTTCCTGGTCCTCCGGGTTTATCTGTATTTGGTTGTACCCAGAGTAGGCATTGAGAAAATTGATAATCTCATGGTCGGCCGTGGCATCGATCATACGATCGATTAGGCAAAGGAAAAGAATCCTTTGGTCATGCTTTGTTCAAGTCTTTATAATCTATGCACATTCTAAGTTTATTACCCTTCTTAGGGACTACCACTACGTTTGCTAACCATTCGGGATATTTTACTTCCCGAATGGACCCTATTTTGAGATGTTTGGTTACCTCGTCCTTGATGAATGTGTGCTTAACCTCGGACCGGGGCCTTCTTTTTTGCTTTACTGGGCGAAACTTCTGGTCCAAGCTTAATCGATGGGTAGTGATGTCCGGAGGGATCCCTGTCATGTCGAAAGAGGACCAAGAAAAGCAATCCATATTATCTAAAAGAAATTGAATGATTTTTTTCCTAAGCTCAGGAGTTAACCCCGTGCACAGGTATCCTTTCGTTCGAGTAGGTACTCGATCAGTATGACTTGTTCCAGCTCTTTGACAGTTGATTTTGTAGCGTTAGAGTCATCATGAATTATGAATGATCGGGGAATCTAATTCTTATCATCCTCTTCTGTCCCTTGCTCCTCCGATTGGGTCGAGGCCGGTACCTGTGATTTCTATTTGGCTTCTTGTTTTCTCTTAGAATTTGGTTCCTTTGTTGATGATAGTGTCGAGATCGGTATCACTTTGTCGACTGCAAACATCTCCTTGGCACCAGGTTGCTTTCTGTACACCATTTTGACTCCCTTCGGTGTCGGGAACTTCAGGACTTGGTGAAGGTTCGAGGGTACTGCCATCATATTATAGATTCAAGGTCTTCTGAGCAGGGCATTGTACCTCATGTCACCCTCGATCACATGGAACTTTGTTTCTTGGATGGTCCCGGCCACGTTCACTAGCAAGAGAATTTCTCCTTTGGTGGTTTAACTTTCCATGTTGAAACCATTAAGAACCCGGGTCGCGGGCACAATTAGATCCTATAGGCCGAGCTTCTCTATGGCCCTCGATCGGATGATGTTGGCCGAGCTACCTGGATCAATCAAAACATATTTAACTTGAATTTTATTCATAAGAACATATATTACCACTGTGTGGTTGTGGGGTTGTGATATCCCTTTTGCATCCTCGTCATTGAAAGATAAGGTCTCTTCCAGTACATAGTCCCGATTTTGTTTAAACCCCCGTGATCGACACCTTCGTGCGCTTGAATACGGGCCATTGTGGAATGTCGACCGCACCGACGATCATGTGAATCACGTGTTGTGGTTATTCCTATTCATTAATCCTGTTTGCATCCATATCTCTGAAGTGGTTCTTAGCTCGGACGCTCAAGAAATCTAGAAGATGGCCCTCGTTAAACAAACAGGCTATCTCCTCCCTCAAACGTCTGCAGTTCTCTGTTCTATTACCATGAGTACCATGGTATTTTCACATCTGATTAGGATTTCTCTGGGCCGAATCAGCCTCTAGGGGTCGGGTCAACCTGGTGTCTTTTATCCGCCCAATGGTCGATATAATAGCCGATGCATCAACGTTGAAGTTGTATTCCGATAGTCGAGGTGCTTCTGTAGGCTCGACATTTCTATCAAAAACACTCTTACTCATCAGCCCTCAGGAGCTCTGTCCTCGATCATTTATACGATCATTTTGAATGGGGTTACGTCCCGAACCATTGTATCAGCGATCTCCACCATATGGTTGATACCAATCTATGTTCCATCGTGGTTCTCCGTCGATATCCCTTTGAACTTTGTCGACGGGCCTGTTTGGATAGACGAAACTAGAAGGAGTCCCCAAGTGATCATCCTCGACCCTGATTTTTTATTGGTACAGATTGTGCAGATCGACCTAGGTCACAGCTGGATTCGATAAAAAAAAAATTTAACTATTGAGAGGCCACCGAACATCGTATGTTCATCCCTTCAGTAAAAGCCTGGACGGCCCAATCATCTGCGATCGGGGGTAGGTCCACATTTTCTATATGGAACTGAGATACGAATTCTTTGAGCATTTCGTTGTCTTTCTGCTTCATTTTGAAGAGGTTCGACTTCTTAGTCTCGACCATAATGGCTCCAGCGTGTGATTTGATGAAGGAATCTACTAGAATGGAAAATGAATCAATGGACCTGGGAGGTAAATTATGATACCATATCATTTCACCCTTCGATAAAGTTTCTTTGATCTTCTTCAGCAATCTCATCGTCCTCTAAATCGTTCCCCTTTATTGCGCATGTATAAGAAGTGACATGCTCGATCGGTGGTTCCATTATACTTGGGAATTTCTAGCATGAAAAGTTTTTTTAGGATGGGAATAGGAGCCGCACTTGGGGGGAAAGGCTTTTTCACGAACTTCTTCGAATCCTAACCCTTCAGAATCGGCGGTGCCCCCGGAATTTGATCAACTCAGGAGTTGTACGTTTCAACTTTTTTGTGATTTTCTTGAATCTTCTTCTCCCCTGATTCAATTCCCTCGTGAGCTCCTTTAGTATTTTCATAATAGATGGGTCAGTCCTCGATTCATTCATGTTCAACCTCTCCGGTACTGGTTCGGTCCTGTGAACAACTTATAGTGGGGGCTCGGGCTCGGCCTTACTTGGTGCGTAGTTCTGATTTTTGAGTTGTGCTATGGCGTCTTGTTGATCCTGCAACATTTGAAATATTAATAGAAGGCTGACTCTGCTATCTTCGTCGCCCTGCACATTCTGACCGGCTGGTCGAACATATCTGCGGATGTTATTTTCGGGGTCGACGCCCAGATTCGCATTCAGGGCAACATGAGAACTGACGTCGATGGGGTCTGCAACCGGTACTCCCTTGAGGTCAGCCTGAGGTACTTCAATTCATGGGGCGGCTATATTGTCGTTTTCCCCATGAGAGCCAAGGCCATTATCGGCGTGTGTGGGTACTATATGAGAGTTCGACATGTTGATCATCAAAAATACATACGAGAACAAGCGTAAAGCAATGTGTGTTATGAGAATTAATACCAAGCAATCACTATTATCCTTAGCCCAGCGGTGGGTGCCAAACTGTTTACCCTTAAAAATCGGATAACAATTAAATTTATAAGTAGTTTTAAGAATATGTGATTTCACTTAGCACAAATTGATAAATACAATAACTAATGTTAATAATTGACTGAAAAATAAAGCAAACCAGTATAAATTGCAACTTGTCACTCGAGCTAGGTCGCCCTCAAATCAGCTAAGAATATAGTTAAGAAATATGAATCGAATTGAAGAACAAGAGAGTTTAAGAGAGAAAAGGGTATTGTATTCTTTGTTATGCGAGAATTGGATGATTACAAATGATTAGAACCCTCCTTTATATGGTAGAAGAATTCTACTTATGGTACAATTCTAAATACAGAAAGAAATCTCATGATTGGCTAAATAATCATTCTTGATTTGATTCATGCCGAGATTTTTCCCACGATCCTCAACCAACCACGGATATCATGGCTTTCCATTAGTAGGCTATCTTCAGTATTGCTCGATGTCTATCCCATTTGGTCTTGATCTTTACTGGTATTGATCTCGATTGGGACTTCGAATCCCGAGCTTGGTGCCGCACCTTCATGTCTTGGTCTGACATAACACGTAGCCGATCCTCGCCCACCACCTGGTCTTGGTCAATCAGCAGAATTGTGTGAACTCGATTTTGACCGTATACACTGAAGCAACCTTCCCTTTTCATGCTCAACATAAAGATCATTATTTACCTCTTTCAATTCGTTCTCTAGGTTTTGCTGAATATCCCCAGCATGATTCTTTCATTTAGAAGGTGCATCAAGAAAAAAATTATTTTCAATATCTAAGATTGATTTTTCATTACCTAGAGTAAGAACCTAGTCCTTTAGATTTTTAATAGTTCTTTCCAAGTTTTCTTACTTAGCTCTAGGTCTTTGTTATTAAACTTAAGAGAAGCACATTCATTTATGAGTTGTTCTTTTCAGCATAGAGACTATGTTATGCCTCAATCAAGACCTTAGACAAAGAAACTAGTTTACTTTTAGAGTAAGTATGGACCTTTTCTTTGAGATAAAAAAATTTACCTCAGCTTGATCATCTTCCATTTCTGAATTTGCCATAAATGAAAGGATGTTTTCATTATATGAGTTGGAACCATCTATGGCTAACATGGATTGATCTTCCTCCTCGCTTTCATCATTAGATTCACTAGTGGAGGTATTTTTTATGACAACTGGTGTGGTTTTCACAATCTTATATGATGTCCTCTTCTGCATATTTCGATCAAGGACTTGGTCCTTCTTCTACCCTTTTACTTTATGAGGATTATTCCTTTTCTACTCAATCTCCCGTATTGAACAATCCCTAACAAAATGATCAAGGCTTCTACACTTGTAACACACATCAGAATTGCTCCTCTCTAGAACCTTTGATTTGAAGGTGCTATCCTTTTTTTCAAGAAATCACTTTGCTTATCATCTTTTGGAACCTACGTGTCAGTAGTGCCATATCATCATCGCCAGTTTTATCGGTGGCCTTAAGAACTAGGTTCTTATCCTTATGAGGTTCAGTCATCTGCTGATCTTAATAGAACTTCAGCTCGTATGTTTGCAGATTTCCAATAAGGTCATCCATAGTCATTGTATTTAGATTTGTTGCTTCAGTGATTGCATTAACCTTGATATCCCAAGAAAGTGACAATATACTTAAGATATTTCTTACCACTTTATGTATGGGATAATTTATCCAAGTGAATTAATTGGTTTATGATTAATGTTAACCGGTTATTCATCTCCTAGATAGTTTCCCGCTCTTTTATCTTGAAATGTTCATATTGCCTTGTGATCATATCAATCTTAGACAGTTTAACTTGACTCGTACATTCATGAGCAATTTGTAAGGTGTCCCAGATTTTCTTAGCATTAGTGCACGCAGAAATCCAATTGTGCTCGTAAAGTCCAATGTCGCAGATTAAGATCTCTTTGGCCTCGAAATTCTTTTAAACAACTTTGGCATCTTCACTAGTATATTGCGCCCTGGTTTTAAGGCCAATTACTTAACCTTTATCTTCTATTTCCATGGGAACTTTTGGATGTCTCTCAACCATTTCTAAAACTTTGCTTTCTAGAAAATCTCATCTTTCTTCGTAACATCCATAGTATTTTCTATTGAATAATGGTGGCCTTATGGTTGATCGTCCTTCTTGAATGCCTGAAGGTGTAGCCATCTTGGATCCTTTCAAAGTGTTAGACTTCAGTTGAAAGAACATGCTCTACTACCAATTATTATTTTAGGATGTACCTAGACACAAGAGGGGGGAGGGATAAATCATGTCGTACCCAATTTTCGTGAGTCAAATAACCTGGTTCTTTGACGTACCTGATTCATACATAAATAGTTAGTAAAGTGCAGAATTTAAAGATACAACGATATTTCTTGCTCAAGGAAGTAAAAACCACGACGTACCCTCATAGGATTTGCCTTCAAAACATAACTAACTTCAATGAGAAATTTAAGTTAAAACTCAATAACCAAGGGACTAACTCTAGTACCCTACCCCTACAATCAGCCCAATTGTAGCTAAGCTTAGGTTACAACTCTATAATCAAGGAGACTAAATCAAGTATCGTTCTCGTACAATCAATACAATTGTAGCTACCCCTTTCTTAACTAACTTTATCTTCAAAAGCAAAAACAAACTCTTCAGAATTTGATCACCTGCTATTACACTTCTCAAAAGCAAAATAGGTTGCAGTTTAAGTACAATGAATCAAGACTCAGCAACTAAAGAACTAAAACAACTTCATCTTCATGAATGTTATTTTCCTTGGATAATGCTCTATATTTTTGTAGAACAACATTCGAGAATATAACAGCAACGCAATGCTTTATATACGCATGAGGTTGGACGAAATCCTCTCCAATTTATGCTCTGAAACCTTAACAAATCGATTTAAAAAAGAATCCTTTTAAGATTTGGTTTCCTTATTTGTTTTGTCACGAACCAAAATCCTTCTAGTCGTGATGACACCTAAATCAACCCGCTAGGTAAGTCAAACAACAGTCAACACATTTCTAATGAAAATAATAAGAGATATCTAAGTGAAATAACTAAATTTTCATACAATAACCCAAAGTTTGGTACAACAAGACATGAGCCACTAAGACTTGGATTTACAAAGTTGTTATGAAAATAAATACAACATTTATTTGGAATGTACATAAACGGAATTCGAATCTAAAACTATCGAGGACAAGTGGTAGCTACATCTGGAAGGTAGGTACATCTTCAGTGCCAGCTCCCGTCGTCCACATCATCTCAGCCCAAGATGTGCACGCAATGTGCAAAAGTGTAGTATGAGTACAACCAATCCATGTACTCAACAAGTATCATAACTAAACCCAAAGGGGTAATAGAAGCAACAATTATAAATGATACTTGCCAATCACCTGTATAATTCATAAATCCAACAAGTACAGAACAAAATATGATCAAATCAAGAAGTCATAGATAAAACCACCTTGGTGCACACAATATAAGGAAGTTATGAAAATATATCAGGTAAACAACCAAAGAAAATTACAAGTAGATGAAATGCAATAACCAAATATCAATCCTTTGCAGCGCACAACCCGATCCAAATAGAAATCACAACACGACTCTAAGTCCCACATCACAATCTCAATAACCGAACCAAACCACTTATCAGCATTCCCAAGGCCCACATCTACCAAAAACTTATCGGTTTCTCACAAACCACATGTACACCTCAAGAAGACACATGATAGGGTGAACCTAGGGGGATGGATCCATATCCATACGTTGCACGATGTAGTCACGTGCAATCCGCACAACATGATCACAGGCTCACTATCACAATTCGCCTGGCGTGGTCGCAAGATCAATATCACAATCTTCCGGCATGGTCACGAGCTTAATATCATAATTCGCCTGTCATGGTCACATGGTACCAGTCCAATCCACATGACACAGAATGAGATATACAAGAATACATGTGCATGATCAAAGAACATCAATTTCATACTCCTCGACTAGTATAAGTGGCAGGTCAAGGTGTATGCATGTGCAAGGTTTGATATCATAGCTCAAAGTAACAAATACACCAAAAAAGTAGCCATTATCAGGTTCAATCAGGAGATTAACCTTTATGTAACCTCAAACATGGCTCAAATAGCTTGCAATAGGAATACAAATATAAGAATCATCACACCATGAAGCTTAGCAATTAATCAAAGTTATATCATAACCTAAATACTACCTCGAGCATTAAAAATACCCCGATGCACGCACATCGGATAAACCCCACACATATGTGCCACCCATAGCACTTAGCTATCACAAATAACTCAGGAAACTAGTGCCTCATCCAAGTTTAGGTAAGATATTTACCTCAAGCAAGCAAAATTGATACTCTAGACGCGCCATCCCGCATGAATCAACCTCTCAACGACTCAAAAATATCCAAAAGCAACTAAAAAATATCAAATAACGCCATAGGAATCAAACTTAAACAATAAATGTCGAATCTTTAATCAAATACTCAAAGTCAACCAAAAGGTTAACCCCGGGCCCGCACCCCGAAACCTGTCAAAACTCACAAATTTCGACAACCTATTCGAATACAAGTCCAAATGTATAATTGGTTTTCAAATCCAACCGCAATTTAATGTTCAAAACACCAAAATTCATTCTCTTAAGTTCAAGTCAACCCCCACCCCACCCCCTAAATTTCTTCTATTAAAATCCTAGTTTAGGTGTAATAATCCAAGAAAAAATAAAATATATAATCAAAACAAATCTAAAATTACTTACCCCCAATATTCGGGTATTTAACTCCTCCAAATTGTCTTACTTGTGCTCCAAGAACTCAAAAAGTGAAGAAAGCGAACTCAAAATCCTGAGAACCTAATGGAATCATTAAAACACGAATCCGATACCGGTTTAAAAAAAAGTCAAATCTTAGTCAATTATTCAACTTAAAGCTTCCAAATATCTCTTTCAAATCAAATCCCGAGTCTCTCGAACATCGAAACCAACCATACAAACAAGTCATGACACATCATATGAAGATACTCAAAACCTCAAACCGCTGAACGAAATGCTAAAGCTCAAAACGACCGTTAGTCATTACATTCTCCCCACTCAAACATGCAGTCATCCTCGAACGTGCCTAGAGTCGTTCCAAAGTCATGAAATCACTGTATAAACTCACCATACATGTACAAGAAGGTGATCCCTCGTTGCGCAATCCATAAAAGCCCATTAGCACAATCCCATCTGAAGATTCATTCTTCAACCTTGATCCATCAAACTTAGAACTAAATTCCAACATTCAAAACTCCTGATATGATCTGATTCTCGTGTAGACACATTACATCAATCTCAACAAGTTTTAGCAAATCATAAATATGTTCCCAAGATATAACCACACAATGTAACCCATTGCCCATATGCCCAAAGCAATACCTTCTGCCCACAATAGCTGCTCAATAATAAATTTGGTATTGGCGGCATACCTCATATCAACTAAAACCTTGTTATGAACCTTCGTACACTGCGAATGGTGGAAGAAACATGCAAATACTCATAAGCACTCATCAGATCAACAAGTTGTGGAGCTCTCTCACCCGATAAGAACCATTGTCAAATTACAATCTGACTTCTGACATTATTTTCCCAAACATACTAACCAAATCCGATAATACTAATTCCAGGCCCAAAATCTCATCTCATACAGTACAAGTTGCTTGACCGACATGCCACACGAATATTACCTAGAGCCATATATCATGCAATCTGTGTACCAAATAGACAACAACTTGAATGTAACCAATGGTGAAAGAAGAACCAAATGAGAGAACTGTTTCTCAAGCTCACAGATACCACCACAAAGAGCAAAGCTATGAACCCATATCACAGATAAGAAACAACACACACGAAATAAGTACGAACGATCATATCCTAACATAACGTCGATGTGAGGCTTGACACAACCAAACACAAGGGTCTACATGGAATATCTCGAGCCATGATGCTTACAATCAACAGTCGTATGCATATTAACAACAAACACGTAAAGTACATGACCATAACCAAGGAGAAACAGATTGCACCACATACGACAAATAGGAAGACCAAAATCAAGGCGGAATCAACCATTCAACACCCAAGAACCATCTTGCTCGAATTCGTCCACAAGGCCCAAAGAATCACATAATGTGTGTAAATAGTCAACATTCTTACGACCCATCATAGCATAAGAGAGTAACACATGGAACATATTGGGACACGAATAAGATCAACTCGAACCGATTACAAACCCCCTAACAACAGCTGTGCTGAGTGAAAAAATTCGGCTCGATATAGAATACACATTCTCACTAGGCCTACCAGTGGCCTCCAGATTAACTTTGATCCTCCCAAAATAGGTAGATAACCTCTGAAAAGTCCATAATGACCTATCCATAACACATACAATCAACTGTCCAACTCTTAACTATCTTCCAAATCCACAACCAAGGAATACTCCACCTCTGAGAACTCCTAGTCTCCAAACCCTACGAATAAAAAAATCTCCATATCTGATCCCAACTCGACCACTCAAATGACTGAAACATCACTCATACAAAATCATCTCACGAGAAATTTTCCCATAATTCTTCCGTGCCACGTAGCAAAATCTGAAAATCAACAGTCGATCAATGAGGCGATTACCGTAATACCAGTCAAGCATCCACCATTCAAAACACAGTGCACCTTCTGAAATGTGCACCCTTCTCAGGTGATACCAGATAGTTCCAGCATTCTTCTAAACATCTAAAACCATCCACACTATCTAGAACTCATGACCTTCCTTTCGAACGGAACCGCAACCTCATACATGCAAATCTCAATCCCATATGTTGCACCATATCCATTATGCCATCATACGAAAACACGAGAACCCCATTATCACTAAATAACAAGGTGGATACATGCTCCATCGGCCAGAACCCTTCCACTTGACCCACATTTAAGAGGAAAAAATTCACAACATGCAAAATACTACTCATGCATATCAAAGATATCCATCCCAAGTCGTGGTCGGAACCATAGAGAACTCTTCGAAACCCCTTTGCACATAACCAAGACATCAGAACTGGATCTCTCTAACTAAACCCAGCCACGCAGGTCGCCAAGCCCAAGTGTAATGCCACAAAATTCTTGTAGAGTCTCGCCACCAATGGAATCGATCACTTCTTACTATACTAACCAATCACTACCAAGCTGACCTATGTATTCGAGTTCCTTTCAACTTGCCTTCAAGTTAACATTTCTACTAGCCAGTACACTACGATCTTTAACCCAGAGCTGACCACAAGATATTTTATCATGAAACCATGTCGTCCTAAAGCCAATAAGCTACAATATTCCCTCTTTAGCACCCAATAGTACCATAACTGAATTGCCCTATTTTGAAGAGACCTTCTATGAATCTGAATTTTTTTCCTTGACCTATTTTATACTAAAATTTAGAATCCATAATGATACAAAAATACCGCAAGGCCCGTCACTATCCAATGCAAATCTCTAATCTTAGCCATTTACAAATCCGGGAAATCCTCAATACCACATATGAATCTTGAACTCATTAAAACTTTCTCGAGAGGCATCCACTATGCTCTAATCTCCAATGCACCGCCGAAACGAGCCGAACGACTTGTTCCCCATTAGCACACAAACACCTAAAGAAGTAACCCCCACCTTTAAGAAGCCGAGGGAATCCCTTCTCCTTGCACTACGTTCACCACAAATAACAAATCATAATCACTCAAAGATTTTCATATATCGATAAAGTGTAATACATCATGCATCTAAAAATTTTCTTACTCGAGTCATTCTCAAAATCAACCTCTTGAAGTCATAACCGATCCATAAGTATGCCTCAGATCAAAACTAATATAATACATGACTATGCAATCTGATCGTTGATAGCAGACTCCCTTACATAGCTCGAAGCCATAGAACATAACATTTGATAACTCACAATATCCTTACTCCATAACTGCCATAATCCTGCACTACAATTCAACTAAATCCTTCATATGCTCATGTAGCACCAGCCATAGAATACCTCAAATCTTCTACTAAGCACATATACATCCTCTTGCATTCACATACATCCCACTGGGTAGAAAGAAAAATCTTCACAGAAACATGATAAGGATCACACAACCTCAGTACATCCCACAGGAAGTTAACCCCCCTGCTTAGCCTCAAATTGGCATCTCTCTATGCCCTTTTATAGCCACAACCACTATGCAATCCATTAATCCTCATGAGTTTGAACTCGTCAACAAGACATAAGATTCTAATTCATTCCACAAATTAACAACATGAAAGATCACTCAAAACATTCAAAACTCTAAATTGTACAACACATGAAGATAGAATTGGAGCATCCATAGCCCTTTCACATCCCAAGAAAAATTCTTCTCATCATATCCAACCATTTACGCACATTTCACAATCATATAACACTCATCATATAGCTATCCAACCACTCATTAAGCCATCAATCTCACTCCTAGGGACGCTACCGTATATATAAGTTCAAAAGCACATACTCACACAATTGACAACATTGAGCCCAAGCTGGGGTCTGAACCTAGCCTCAAGTCCTCCAGACTGGCCTATCTTCACCACACAGAGAACACCTCGCTCCTCATCCATGACATCACAAGTTGTTGATAGACAGCGGATTCCGTGTGCTCAACATACATACGAGTGGATGGAAGGAATTAAAAGAGTTACACCTCAAGCTAAATCAATACCACACGATAAGAAAAGAAATATGGAAAATTTTCCTATATGCCTTGTAGCCTCTCGAAGATAGGTATGGACGTCATCATACTGATCTACAGAACTCTACTAGACACTTACTCATGAGTCGTAGTGGGGGTGGGTATTCGGTACTTCGGTTCGATATTTCGATGTTCAGTTTATCAATTGTGTATGCCCAAAAATATACTAAAGTAGTTCGGGACGATTCGGTATTTCTTATTTCGGTTCGGTACGGTTTCAGTTTTATGCATTAAAAGAATAAATAATTGTTGTACAATGGAGTGGATAACGAATCTGGTGTGCTAATCCGACGACAAATTCAAAAACTCAAAGTAATGACTGAAGAAGCACAAGCTCAAAATCAAGAACATCAGTTGATTCTGAAAGTGTACATAAACAAGTTCAACAAAAGATTTAAATCTTTAAGAGAAGAAGATCGTCAAATACACATATAATGTTTGTGATTTTTTCAGTCACATTCTTTCTTTGTCTCAATGTCGGCCTCACTATCCTCTTTTCAAGCAACAATAGTACTTTTGATATACTTGTGCTAGCCACAATTACCCTAATGAAGAAGATGACAAATAGAAAAGGGAGTGGGGGCTTGGGGTGTTGGGCTTAGGCTAGTTATTGGGCTGAAAAAATAAAAATATAGTTAGGCTTGCACTTAAATATTTTGGTATTTCGATATAACGAAATATCAAAAACTCAATATCGTATATCGTACCGAAATATCGAAATACCGCAATTTTTATACAAAAATATACAGAAATACAAAAAATCTGAAAACTGAAATACCAAATTAATTCGATTTTGTTCGGTTCGGAATTCGGTTTTTCGTATTTTATGTCCACCCTTAACTCGTAGAACCTATGAACCTAGAGCTCTGATACCAACTAGTCACGATCCAAAATCATCTTAGTCGTGATGACACATAACCCAACCCGCTAGGTAAGTCAAATAACAGTCAACACATTTCTAATAAAAATAATAAGAGATATATAAGTGAAATAACAGAGTTTATATACAATAACCCAAGGATTGGTAGTACAAGTCATGAGGCAATAAGACTTAATTTATAAAGTTGGTATGAAAATAAATACAATATCTGTTTAGAATGTACATAAACAGAATTCGAATCTAAAACTACCGAGTACAAGTAATAGCTATATCCGGAAGGCAAGTAGATATTCAGTGCCGCCTCCCGTCTTCCACACCATCCATTCAATGCTTGCCTTGGTTCACGTTTCATAGAAGTCTTGCCCCTGGTAAACACAACCCGAATTGCCAGAATATCAAAGTAGTAAAAAATTTGTTCAAATTATTGAAGCACTTTAATGTATTCAAAGTAATATGGACGTATTAACACTCCCGAATAAGCTTTGATAGATCACGAAATGTGCAAAATAAAGTTTGTAGATTCATTTCAATAATAGAAGGCTTAGCCTTAATTAGTGTCTCCATTTAATATTATTGCTAGCCACATGCTTCTCTTGTAATGCAAGCCACGCTCTTGCTTCCTAACTCATCCTCTTTTCTCACAAGTTTATCCTCCACCCAAAAGAGAGCTCATCCAAGAAAGGAACAAACAAAAAATGGGGAAAAACATACTGCTACTATGATAGTATCATCTTAATCTCAATTTGTATAAACACTTTTCATTTTAATATGTTCTTAAATGTCTGACATCATATCACTATATTTCATCCACTATCATTATTAGTAAAATGCATAGTTCGAATTACAGTTGTGAATTTGTGCTCATTTAATTTAAATTACGTTATATAAAATGCATTTTAGGGAGTGTAAGAGTAGGACTGAATTCGTGACTTTTGACTTACGACCTGTGCCGCTGTGGTATGTAGCTACTACATGGTCAAAATGGTTGTGACTTGCGACCTAGTTGAACTATGAAAAGATTATGCAATAGTTTTACGAATGTTTTTCATATTGAATATATGTTGATCACCAATTTGAGAAAATCATGTTGTCAAACATATTAAAGATAAATACTAAAATAAGAGTAACTATTGTTGGTTTTAGGTTTGTTCCTCAAATTTTTGAGATGAGGGAGAAGGTAAAATTTGGATAGGATATAATTCAGCGAAGCAGGGTAGTGTCAGTTAAAATTATGTTAGGAAATTCATTCACCCTGCTCCACCCCAACATGCTCTATTTGTCATTTCTACATTCAGCATATCCTGCTGATTATGGAAATCTTTGAATAAGTACGACTAATCAAATCAAAACATCTAAAAAAGTAAATGTATTTCTAGCAATTTAGCTAACATTTTCATAAATCTTTTACTGAAAGTTTGATTCAAAAATGCACTACACTGTTCAAATAGGATCTTGTTGATTATTGGCCGAACTTTCAGTTGATCATGGACGTATACAGTTTCGAATTAACTCGGTATGGTTCATCTGTATGGAGTTGTTGATCTTTTTGCATGAATCACTAAATTATAATTAATTAATATCTAAATATATTACTAATGCTTTCTTACATTTGATTATTTAAATGCGAGTACATTTATTTTCAAATGGTTTGTTTCTCTTTCTTCTTGTTACCAATAGAGAAGCTGCAAAGGACCTGAGCGCACGTATTTTATCATAATTTAATTATAGTTAATGGCTTAGCTGGTCATATCGTGCAGATGGGACAACATTGTTGCTTCACATTTCAGAAAAAATACTGCTAGAGAAAATTATTCTGATATAGTTTAAGTGCGGGAAAGGTGGGGTGGGCCAGGGGTCAGGGGTGGGACGGGAAAGGGAGCTAGTAGATTGAGAATTGGATCATGGAACATGTGTACTTTGACAGGTAAGTCTATATAGTTGGCGCAGATTATCCAGAAGAGAAAGGTCAATATAGTGTGTGTCCAAGAGATTAGGTGGGCAGGATCGAAGGCGAGGGATACGGGCGGGTATAAGCTGTGGTACTCTGGAGTTTTGAAGGGTAAGAATGGAGTAGATATTTTAGTGGGGATATTAGAGAGTCTGTAGTAGAGGTCAGGTGGGTGAATGATAGACTAATAACTATCAAGTTAGTGGTCGGAGAGCATACCACCAATGTCGTTAGCACTTACGTGCCCGCAATCGGGCTTGGATGAGGAGGTTAATAGGCACTTTTGGGAGGGATTGGATGAGAATGTGTGCGGTATTCCCCCTTCTGAGAGGTTATTTATAGGAGGGGATTTCAATGGTCATACTGCGTCAAGTGTTTGCGGCCATGGCGAGGTGCATGGCGGTTTTAGTTTTTGGGATAGGAACAGAAGAGGTACTTCGCTGATGGATTTCACTAAGGCTTTTGAGCTGGTGATTGCGAACTCTAGTTTTCAAAAGAGGGAGGAGCATTTGGTTACTTTCCAAAGTACGGTGGTAAAGACACATATTGGTTATCTCCTCCTTAGAAGATGTGATAGAGGGTTGTGCAGGGATTGCAAGGTTATACCGGGTGAGACCCTCGCCACACAACATAGGCTCTTGGTGATAGACACCAATATCATGATAAAGAGGAAGAAGAGGTGTGTACGACGTCAACCAAGGATCAAAGGGTTTGTCTGGCTGGCACAAAGGCGACTAGTGGTGGAATAAAGTGGTCCAAGGTATAGTGGAAGCGAGGAAGGTGGCATACCTCAAGTTAGTAGGGAGCACAGGCGAGGAGGAGAGGATAGCGAACAGAAAGAAGTATAAGGTAGCTAGGAAGGAGGAGAAGTTGGCGGTCATGGAGGCTAAGACTGCAGCATTTGTTCGTCTGTACGAGGAACTGGGGGACAAAGGCGGGGAGAAGAATTTATTCTGACTGGCCAAGGCGAGAGATAGAAAGGATCGGGATCTAGACCATGTGACGTGCATCAAAAATGAGGACGATAGAGTATTAATGGGAGAGGTGCAGATTAAAACAAGATGGTAGACTTACTTTCATAAACTTCTAAATGAAGAGGGGGATCGAGACACTGTGCTAGGTGAATTGGGGCACATCGAGAGACACTGAGACTTTAGGTACTGCAGGCGCATTAAGGTCGGGGAGGTCGTGGGAGCTATGCATAAGATGAGGAAGGGTAGAGCTATCGGACCAGACAAAATTCGGGTAGAATTTTGGAGGTGTGTAGGTAGAGCAGGCGTGGAGTGGTTAGCTGGTCTGCTTAATATTATTTTCAGGACGAAGAGGATACAAGATGAGTGGAGATAGATCACGATGTTCCGTTGTAAAATAACAAACATGATATCTACAGTTGTAATTATAACTATAGATGTATCAAGTTACTAAGTCATACCATGAAAGTCTTGGAGAGAATGGTAGGAGTGAGGGTGAAGAGGACGGTGTCTATATTCGACAACCAGTTTGGGTTCATGTTGGTTCATTCGACTATGAAACTTATCCACCTTATTAGGAGGTTGGTGGAGCGGTACAAGGATAGGAATAAGAATTTTCCCATGGTGTTTATTAACCTGAAGAAAGCGTATGACAAGGTCCCTAGAAAGGTTCTTTGGAGATGCTTGGAGGCTAAGGGTATTCTGGTTGCCTGCATTAGGGGAATTAAGGACATGTATAATGGAATTAGACTCGGGTTAGGAGAGTGGGAGGAAACTTCGGTTGTTATGAGGTTACACCAAGGATCTGCGCTCATCCTGTTCTTATTTGCCTTGGACATGGACGCAGTGACACACCACATTCAAGGGGAGGCGCAATGGTGTATGTTATTCGCTGATGACATAGTTTTGATCGATGAGACGCGAGGCTGCGTTAACAAGAGGTTGGAGGTTTTGAGACAGACCCTTGAGTCTAAGGGTTTCAAGTTGAAGTGGGCACGGAAGTGAGGCTTGAATCATAGGTAATTCCCAAGAGAGGTAGTTTCAAGTACCTTGGGTCGGTTATCCAGGAGGATGGGGAGATAGGCGAGGATGTTGCACACTGTATAGGGGTGGGGTGGATGCAATGGAGACTAGCATCTGGAGTACTGTGTGATAGGAAAGTGCCTCTGTCAATCAAAGGTAATTTTATAGAGCGGTGGTTAGACCGGCCATGTTGTATGGGGCTGAGTGTTGGACAGTTAAGCACTTACATATCCAGAAGATGAAAATAACATAAATGATGATGTTGAGGTGGATGTACAGACACACTAGGATGAATAAGATTAGGATGCGATATTCAGGAGAAGGTGGGCGTAACTCCTATGGATGACAAGATGCATGAAGCGAGGCTTAGATGATTCGGGCACGTACGGAGGAGAAGCCCAGATGCCCTAGTAAGGAGGTGTGAGCGGTTGGTTTTGGAGGATACGAGAATAGGTGGAGGGCGGCCTAAGAAGTATTTGTTAGAACTAAAATTACTTTAAATATGAAATCCTTCATCTTTTACCCAAGAGCTATCATGTTAAATCATCAAGAATTAAAACTTAATGCGGAAGCGTACCTGAATCCATGAGAGACGATGAAATGCTTTGTCTTGCAAGTTATTAGTCTTCTAAACTAAGACGTAAGCCGTAATAGTCTTTCTGACAATGGGATGCTAAAAGAAAACCTTGCGTCTGATTTGGGGACCATAACCCTATTAATAGGTGCACAAGTTTATGTAATTCTAATTTAGACTATCATTAAATTAGAAATTACATCCGGGTATCTAGACATCAGACCCCATACATTATGAGGTGTCTTATAGACCCACTTAACTTTAAATATTAGCAAATCACTTTTAATTTGGGTCAATCTCTAATCATAGCAACCAACATACAATTATTCTTAATACCAAATATGTGCAAGTCCATAAAAGTTCTAACAATCTCCCACTTGAACTACACATATAACTCTATAATTGTATGTCACCTTATGAGCTCAAAATATTTGCTATCATAAATCAAAGTACCTCCGAACAATCTCGTCCACCAATCATGCCAATATTGAACCAAGGCGGATTTCGTTACATTGAGTGTAACTAAACCTTCCTTGATCATGACTACCAACATAACCAAATGACATAGATCAAGTATGGATGTGTAGCATGAAAATTACATGCAATGTGATCCAAGCATGCCTATTTTCAACTGGTCCAACTAAAAAAATAAGTCAGAGCGAAAAATAACCTGAATATTTTATTTCTACATAAATAACCTCAAATATCCTTAAATTGAAATCACTACCTGAAACCTTAAACTGAAATCGAATTGTGTCTATGAAGAACATTTAAGAGGTTATAAACTCCCACTGAAACTGAATATCCTCAACTGACATGACACCAATATGAGCAATATGCTCATGAAAACCTTGGGTGGTAGTCCCTTAGTAAGTGGATCCACAACCATGGAGTTTGTACCAATATATAAACACATAATCACTCTGAACTCTTTCTTTAACAACCAGAAACTTTATGTCAATGTGCTTTGACTTTTACTGAACTCCTATTGTTACTGGAATACAAGACTACTAACTTATTGTCACAAAGTAACTCAAGTGTGCTTTCAACTTTATCCATAAACGTGCAGCCAGTAATAAAATTTTGCAGTCATGTTCCATAATCATATGCTACATAATATGTTATAAATTAACTACCATGGTTAAAAGAGCTATGAGTGTTTGTTTAACACTCTTCCTTATATAGCTCATCAACCAAGTATGTCATATTATATCAACATCTAGTGAAGTCGATATCTGAATACCTGATTATCTTTAATTTTTTTGACTTTCTTTATGTGAGAATAAAATATTTGTTCTTTGTAATTACCTTTTGAACCTTTAAACTACTTTCAGAAGATAAGTTTATAAATTTGCACAACATCCCTGAAATAAATGAGATATGCAGATGCATACAAAGTTGATCATAGATCTGACAATAAAAAATATACTTACTCCCACTAAACTTGTGGTGTACAAAATAATTAACAACATTTATCTCGAAACCAAATAAGACAATAACTTTATGAAATTAGTAATACTATTAATGACACATTTTCTTAAGTCTATAGATGATTTTCTTTATTGAAATCTATTCTTGAGGTTGTAGAGTTTGTTCTTTGGGAACTGCTTCTTGTAAGACGGGTTGAATAATATTGTCTTTGATCTGAATTTGCTTCTTGAACGATATCAACTATAGAAACTTGTTCCTCGGCGTTAACAATAGCAGTTAAAGAAACATAATTATGTTCTTCAAAGACGAAGTCCTTAACTCTCTCTCCCCCCGCAAACTCAACATTCTCAAATAATATCATATTGTTGGAAAAAGTAGCCTTAGTAGTAGGATTAAAATTCCAAATAAATTGAGGGGATAAAAAATATTATTGGACAAAAGTCTCTTAATTTTCCTTTAGAGATATGATCCAATCTCTCGTGCCATAAAGAAGTTGTCTAATGGATGGTTAATTTACCCTTATTACCAGTTATATTAACATGCAAGGATCATTGAAAGAAATAATCGTATCAAGTAAATATAGATTATTGTACCTGATAAAGAACCGAGACTAACCAATTGTGAATTATGAAAGAGATTAATTTTTTTCCAAATAAATAAAAATAATCAAACTTGTCTAATACAGAAACAGAAATCAAATCTCATCAAAGAAATGATGCAACATAAGTATAACAACTCGATCGGTCTTTTGGTGTTCTAGAACCGCGTGCCCCTAAATGAGACTTTGCGTATTTGCTTTTACAGATTTATAACGTGCGGGAATGGTTGGTTCGGGATTTGGAGGAGTTTCGGGTGGTATAGGAACACTTAGTTCCTTAAGGTTGGCCTTAAAGGCCAAGTTTGACTTCGGTCAACATTTTTAGTAAACGACCCCAGAATTGAGATTTGAAAGTTTCAGTAGGTTCGTATGATAATTTCAGACTTTGGCGTATGTTCGGAACGGGTTTAAGATGACCCGGGAGCGTTTCAGCGCCAAATAGTGAAATATGATTCCTTAAATTCAAAAATTGGGGTTTAGAACGTGTTTTTGTGTTATCAAGGTCAGAAGGGAATTTAGAGACCGGGAATAGTTTTGTCATGTCATTTATGACTTGCTCGAAAAATTTGGTGTCATTCCGAGTAATATAGGTATGTTTCAGCATGTTGAAAGTGAATTCAAGAACTTGAAGTTCAAAGTTTGATTCAATTTAGTTTTGGGGTATGATTCCTAGATTTAGCGTTGTTTCGGACGTTCTGAAGGCTCTAGCGAGTCCGTATTATGATTTAAAACTTGTCGGTATATTTGGAGGGGGCCTCAGGTGGGCCCGGATGCCATTCGGACATTGCACGAGGCAAACCAAGCTCTAAAAGAGCTGATGGTGCATCAGATCTGGTGCATCCGCAGGTGCGAGACCACAGAAGCGATCGAAGCCTCGCAGGTGCGGCTTTAGAGGAGCTGCCCAGTTTCTACAGGTGCGGGCTCCATTCTGCAGGTGTGACCCTTGGCCTTCTACTCCTCTTCCGCAGGTGCGAGCACTGGCTCGCAGTGCCAGTAGTTCGAGAATTTGCTGATGTATTTCCTTCAGACCTTCCAGGCATGCCACCGGATCATGACATTGATTTTTTCATTAACTTAGCTCCAGCACCCAGCCTATATCTATTCCCTCATACCGTATGGCTCCGAAGGAATTGAAGGAATTGAAAGAACAACTTGAGGAGTTTTTAGCTAAGGGGTTTATCAGACCGAGTATATCGCTTTGGGGTGCTCAAGTGTAATTTGTGAAGAAAAAGGATGGGATTATGGGGATGTTTAATGACTACCACCAGTTGAACAAAGTCACCATCAAGAACAAGTACCCGTTCCCGCGTATCGATGATTTGTTTGACCAGTTGTAGTGTGCATGGGTGTTTTCTAAGATTGACTTGAGATTAGGGTACCATCAGCTGAATATTCGAGACTCGGATGTTTCGAGGACTGCCTTCCGTACGAGATATGGTCATTATGATTTCCTGGTGATGTGCTTTGGCTTGACTAATGCCCCCGCATTATTTATGGATTTGATGAACAGGTTGTTCATGCCTTATATTGATTCTTTTGTTATTGTATTCATTGATGACATTCTGATTTACTCACGCAGCATGGGGAGCACAAGCAGCATTTGAGAGTGGTGCTCCAGAATTTGCGAGAAGAAAACTTGTACGCTAAGTTCTCTAAGTGTGAGTTCTGGTTAGATTCTGTGGCATTCTTGGGACACGTGGTATCCGGAGAGGGTATCAAGGTGGATCTTAAGAAGATTGAGGCAGTTCAGAGTTGGCCACGCCCTACTTCAGCGATAGAGATCAGGAGCTTCTTGGGACTGGCAAGTTATTATTGCCGGTTTGTGGAGTGCTTTTCGTCCATTGCAGTCCCTCTGACTAGATTGACCCAGAAGGGTGCCCCATTCTAATGGTCTGATGAGTGTGAGGCGAGCTCCAGAAGCTCAAGATAGCCTTGACCACAGCACCAGTTCTAGTGTTGCCCCTTACGGTTTGGGGATGTATACAGTTTATTGTGACGATTCACGCGTTGGTTTGGGATGTGTATTTATGCATAAGGGGAGAGTTATTGCATATGATTCACGTCAGCTGAAGGTTCATGAGAAGAATTACCCTGTGCACGATTTTGATTTGGCGGCGATTGTTCATGCTCTTAAGATTTGGAGGCACTATTTGTTTGGGGTGCCTTGTGAGGTTTATACAGACCACTACAGCTTGCAGCACTTGTTCACGCAGAGGGATCTTAATTTGAGGCAACGTCGATGGCTCGAGTTATTGAAGGATTATGACATTACTATTCTTTATCATCCAGGCAAGGCGAATATGGTAGAAGATGCCTTAGGCAGGAAGGCGGAGAGTATGGGTACCTTGGCTTTCATTTCAGCAGAGGAGAGACCTCTAGCTTTGGACATTTAGTCCTTGGCTAATCGCCTGGTGAGGTTGGACCTTTCAAAGCCCAGTCGAGTTCTTGCACGTGTTGTTGCTCAGTTTTCATTATTAGGGGAGATCAAGGCTCGGCAGTTTGATGATCCGCACTTGGCAGTTCTCCGGGAGACAGTGTTACAGGGTGGTGCCAAAGAGGTTTCTATGGGCGAGGATGGTGTTCTGAGACTTCAGGGTCGCTTATGTGTTCCTAATGTTGATCGTCTGAGGGAGAGGATTCTAGAGGAGGCACAAAGTTGTCGGTATTCTATTCATCCTGGTGCTATGAAGATGTAACCTGAGGCAGCAATACTGGTGGAGGCGGATGAAGAAGGACATAGTGGAGTATGTGGCTAGATATCTAACTTGCCAGTAGTTCAAGTATGAGCACCAGAGGCCATGAGGCCTACTTCAGTAGATGTCTACACCTGAGTGGAAATGGGAGCGCATCACTATGGACTTCGTAATTGGGTTTCCTCGGACCCTGCGGAAGGTTGATGCGGTTTGGGTTATTGTTCACAGGTTGACCAAGTCGGCACATTTCATTCCAATAGCTACTACTTATACTTCAGAGAGGTTGGCCTAGATCTACATTTGGGAGATAGTCAGGTTGCACGGTGTGCCTGTGTCCATTATATCAGATCGAGGTCCTCAGTTCACCTCGCACTTCTGGAGAGCAGTACAGAGTGAGTTAGGCACTTGGGTAGAGCTCTGCATAGCATTCCATCCTCAGACCGACGGGCAGTCGGAGCGGACAGTTCAGATATCGGAGGACATGCTCAGAGCATGCGTGATTGACTTTGGAGGGCAATGGGACTAGTTCTTGCCCTTGGACGAGTTTGCTTATAATAATAGTTATCAGTACAGCATTGAGATGGCTCCATTTGAGGTCTTGTATGGTCGGCCATGTTGTTCTCCCATCGGGTGGTTTGAGCCTAGCGAGGCTAGGTTATATGGCACCGATCTGGTGAAGGATGCTTTGGAGAAAGTAAAGTCGATTCAGGAGAGGCTTCGCACATCACAGTCCATATAGATGAGTTACGCGGATCACAAGGCGCATGATATATCATTTATAATTGGCGAGAAGGTCGTGTTGAAAGTCTCGCCGATGAAGGGTATTATGAGGTTTGGAAAGAAGGGCAAGTTGAGCCCAGGGTTTAGAGGACCATTTGAGGCGTTGAGGCGAGTTGGGGAGGTTGCTTACAAGCTTGCTTTACCTCCCAGTTTATCAGTAGTTCATCCGGTCATTCATGTGTCCATGGTCCGGAGGTACCACGCCGACTTCTCTCACGTGAAAGACTTCAGCACCATTCATCTAGACGAGAGATTGGGTTATGAGGAAGAGCCAGTTTCTATCATTGACAGGCAGGATCGCCAGTTGAGGTCCAAGAGATTTTTCGTGGTAAAGGTCCAGTGGAGGGGCCAACCAGTCAAGGAGGCGATTTGGGAGTCCGAGGAGGACATGCGTAGTAGATATCCACACTTATTTAGCACTCCAGGTATGATTCTACACCCGTTCAAGGACGAACGTTTGTTTAAGAGGTGGAGAATGTAACGACCCGACCGGTTGTTTGGTGTTCTAGAACCCCGTGCCCCTAAATGAGACTTCCCATATTTGCTTTTACTAATTTATAACTTGCGGGATGGTTGGTTTGGGATTTGGAGGAGTGTCAGGTGGTATAGGAACACTTAGTTCCTTAAGGTTGGCCTTAAAGGCCATGTTTGACTTCGGTCAATAATTTTAGTAAACGACCCTAGAATTGAGATTTGAAAGTTCCATCAGGTTCGTATTATGATTTCGGACTTGGCGTATGTTCGGAACGGGTTTCGGATGACCCGGGAGCGTTTCGGCGCCAAATAATGAAATATGATTCCTTAAATTCAAAAAATGGGGTTTGGAACGTGTTTTTGTGTTATCGAGGTTTGAACGGAATTGCGAGGCCGGGAATGGTTCCATCATGTCATTTATGACTTGCTTGTAAAATTTGGTTTCATTCCGCGTAGTATAGGTATGTTGAAAGTGAATTCAAAAACTTGAAGTTCAAAGTTTGATTCAATTTAGTTTTGGGGTATGATTCTTAGATTTAGCGATGTTTCGGACGTTCTGAAGGCTCGAGCGAGTCCGTATTATGAGTTAGAACTTGTTGGTATATTTGGACAGGGCCTCGGGTGGTCCCGGATGCCATTCGGACATCGCGCGAGGCAAAACAAGCTCTAAGAGAGCTGCTGGTCCATCAGATTTGGTGCAACCGCACCTGCGAAGGACCAGCCGCAGGTGCGAGATCGTAGAAGCCGTCGAAGCCTCGCAGGTGCGGCTTTAAAGGAGCTGCCCAATTTCTGAAGGTGCGGGCCTTTTCCCGCAGAAGCGGAGCCATAGGTGCGGGCTTCGTTCCGCAGGTGCGGCCCCTGGCCTTCTGCTCCTATTCTGTAGGTGCGAGCACTGGCTCGCAGATGCGAGACCGCAGGTGAGATCCTCGAGCCTCAGGTGCGAAAGTTCTGGAGGAAGTGAAGTAGTTTTAAATGCGGGACTTAGACATTTTTTGGCCATTTCTTTCACATTTGGACGATTTTGGGAGCTTTCAAAGGGGAGATTCGACCTAGCATCGTGAGGTAAGTTAGTTCCTACTTAAAAGAGAGATTTATACTTGTGTCTTGGGTAGATGAACACACAAAAATTGTGGAAATCATGGGTTTAGAGTAAAAAACTTAGGGTTTTGAGAAAAATAAGATTTATACAAGAAATTTGTTATGGAATCATGCAAAAACTATATAATATTGATCCTTAGGCTATGGTTAACTATTTCCCTTGAAAATTTCCGGAATCCGAACATGTGGGCCCGGGGGTATATTTTAGGATTTTGCAAACTAGGTTGGGATAACCATTTAAATAGGAGAATTGTGGACTTTTGAACATAGATTGATTTATTTATATAATGTTTGGCTAGTTTCAAGATCTTGGGCGGCGAATTTGGAGATTCGGGCGCGTTCTTGGCCCGGAAAGTAGGCTTGAAACGAGGTAAGTCTCCTTTCTAACCTTGTAAGACGAAATTGTTCCCGTAGGTGAAATAACGAATTATATGCTACTATTTGTGGGGGGCTACGCACGCACGAACTAACGAGAGTCCGTGCGTAGCTACTATTATGTTTATGTTTGGGGAGTTTAGGATCCACAAGCATGCTCTATGTGCCGTACCTTGTAATCTAAATTATAATTTAAAATTTCTGGGCATCATCAAATTAATTAAATGGATATCTAAGAAGGTCACCTATCATTATTTAATTATTGGTTTTTCCTTAGAAGAATATTCCCAAATAAACCCCTGATTTTTCTGTTGAATGTGTGTATATATATGAGTACCTGAGTTGCATGTATAATTCGCGACCGGGGTAACTCTATTATTATTTTGACTGCGTCACATGTACGATTCGCAAGCGGGGGGTAATAGATGCATCTATGGTTCGTGCCGTTCGACCCTTCGGCAGTGCACATTTATTATTTTGTTGGATCGGCCGTACGTTCGCGGCATATTATGTATTTTCTAATTGTTTAGTATTTCTGTGGTTGTTTAATTTTTAATTACCCTGGGAAAAAATGAATTAGCAACCTGTACGGTAGGGAATTCGACATATAAGGATATCTGTAGGGAGATTTGATGTTCTTGCCTTTACTACTTATTCATAAATTGCCATTCTTGCTTAGTCTTATATTTAAACGTATTATTTTGACCCTAGTAAGTGTCAAGTCGACCTCTCGTCACTACTTTTTTGAGATTAGACCGGATACTTACTGGGTACATATTGTTTATGTACTCATGCTACGCTTCTATACTTAATTGTACAGGTTCTGGGGCAGGTGCATCTGGTTACCAGTCCGGAGCTCGTCCTTGATTTTTCACGTGGTTCAAGGCTTCACGGTGAGCTGCTTCTCTTGATGCCGTTCAGCAGCACTCTAGAGTATTTCTTTTGCTATTATGTCTCTCTTCTTTGACAGTAGGATAGTTCTTTTATTCTTTTGATTCTACTCTACTAGATGCATGTAGACTTGTGACACTAGTTCCTAGCACACACATTGGTAGACTATTCTTTTGGTGATGTAGTTAATTAAAAGTTGACTTTTGGTCTTCGTAACTTGATTTCCCTGCTATGTGTTATGTTCCATGCGTAGTGGCTAGATTTTTATTTTTATTAATAAGGGAAGGATTTAATAGAGATCAAACTAGATTCACTAGGTAATTAGTGTTGGCTTGTCTAACAACGGTATTGGGCGCCATCGCAACTTGGATTAGGATTTGGGTCGTGACAATAAGTCTCCTTCAGATTCAAATAAAATCGATTCTTAACAATAATCTAAAAGTTCCAATTTCTTCGAATTCCACTGACTTTTCGTCACCATCATAGATGTATTTTTCACCATCATTATGCTTTCGATAGTTTAGGCAACCCTGCACATACATAGTGATGTGAATAGTTATAAAGGAATCTATACCTATCTATGTCTTGGTATCAAAATTAAATTAGATTTAGGAAAAACAAAACTAAAAGGTATACCTTTCTTTACACGCCATGCGTGATAGCTGGTACAATCCTTCTTCTTATGACATTCAGTTTTACAAAAGAAACAACCATTTGTAATTGGTTCCTGGTGTTGTTCCTTTTGTGTTGTTGTCCACTTCCTTATTCTTTATCTTCTTGTCCTTCTGTCACGACCCAAAATACTAACTCAGGTCGTGATGGCGCCCAACACCGGGGTTAGGCAAGCCCACACTTACATTACTAAGGATTTCTCCCATGCTTGGTTAAAGATCCCAATACGTGTCTAGTTTTTAAAATTCAAAAATTAATTGAAAATGATAGCAAGCCATTTTTACCAAAAGCAGTCAAAACAGGAATGAGCCAATATATATATACAGACTCATAAACCAAAATAACAACTATGTGTGTGCCAGGAACTAGTGCCACAAGTCCTACGGGCATACTAACAGAATATACCACTAACAGAATATACAAAACATAATATAGAATCCCACTGTCTGAAAGAAATAGACTGGAAATAAACAAAAGAAAATTCCATGGTGCTGCCGAGGATCGTCAGGAGAAGAAGCTCACCGTGAAATCGGGTCCAACTAAGATTAGAATCAAGCTCCGGTCTGATAACCAGATGCACCAGCCTCAGAACCTGTACAATTAAGTACAAAAGTGTAGCATGAGTACATAAACAAATATGTACCCAATGAGTATCCTGCCTACCCTCGAAGAGGTAGTGACGAGAGGTCGACTTGACACTCACTAAGATCCAATAAAATGATTAGCAATATTGAATATCAGTAATGGACATACAATGATGATAAAAGCAATAAGCATTTAAAATAACAGTAATTCAAACAAATATTGGAGGTAAATATGCAATTTCCACTTCATTCTTCTTTTCTTTCCTTTAAAAAAAAAAGAAAATATATATATATATATATATATATATATATATATATATCTGAACACTCAAAATCCATAAAAGAATTCTTAACAATTTAACGTGTGCATACAAGATAAGGACAACCGGCCTGAGCCATCATAATGATCATATATGTGCATTGCCGAGGGTCGAACAGCCCGAACCATAATATATATATATATATATACCTTTGAATCTCGTCGTGGCGTACGGCATGCTCCCATGAGAGTGGGGGAAATAACACTCCGCTCGCGGAATGTAAATTGTGAAGCGGTCACATGCACACACCATCCACACATTTATTATTTATCAGTTACTTTTCATGAAAAATTCCTTAAAATTAATTAACTTCCAGGATCTCAGGAAAACAAGCCGAATGTAAAATTAATTCACTAACATATAATTCATTTTAAGGAAAACATAAAACATGGTGTAAGCCTGACTACCCGTACATAACAATAATAGCCGCTACGTACGGACTCTCGTCACTTTGTACGTACGTAGCCCCCCTCCCCCCCCCCCCNGAATTTAAATCACCTAGGGGGGCAGTTCCCCATACAAGGTTAGAAAGGAGACTCACCTCATGCAGAATCTACTCCCCGGACCAAGAACGCGTCCAAAACTCCGAACTCTACACCGGAGGACTCGAAACTAGCCAAATGTTATACAAATACATTAATTTATGCACAAAGTATGGAAATTCTCCTACTCCTTCAGTAATTTCACCATTCTTGAAGAAATTCTAAAATCCAACCCCGGGCCCGCATGCTCGGATTCCAAAAATTCTCGAAGGAAACACTCACCCATAGCCTAAGGATCATTAATATACGATTTTTACTTGATTTCATAGCTAATTCACGGGTAAATTCTCAAATTATCGAAAGCCCTAGGTTACTACCCAATTCTTGATTTTCACTAATTATGTGATTAAACTTAACTAGGAATTCATGCATTTACAAGTCTTGAGATGAAATTTACTTTCCTTCTAAGGGTTGGGTTGTGGAGCCCTCTTCCCAAGCTCTAAAAGTGTTTAATGGATGAAAGAGTAAAGAAAACAATGAGGAATCCCGTATTTAACAAACACACTGTCTAACAGTGTTTCCGCACCTGCGGCTGGAGGACCGCACATGCGAGCAAAGGTTCGCACCTGTGGAAATGAATAAGGGAGCCTAGGCCCGCACCTGCGGAGTGGAGACCGTACCTGCAAGAAATGACCTGCCCGCTGGGGGCCGCACCTGTTACTGGGCAACCGCACCTGCGGTCAACACCAGAGCAGGTGCACCAGCAGCTATTTCAGCTGGCTTTTGGCCTCGTGTGGCATCCGCGAGGCACCTGGGCCCACCCGTGCCCCCGTCCAAATATACCAACAAGTCCCAAATCATAATATGGACTCGCTTGAGCCATCGAAATACCCAAAACAACGCTATACTCAAAATCACACCCCAAAACCCCTAGAACCAAACATAGGAACTTTAAGTTTTCTTGACTTCATTAACAACGCGCCGAATCGACCTATACTACTCGGAATGACACCAAATTTTGCAGGCAAGTCATAAATGACATAACGGAACTGTTCCCAATCTCGGAATTCCGTTAGGGCCTTGATAACACAAAAACACATCCCAAACCACAATAGAAACTTAAGGAACTTCATATTTCAATATTGGGTGCCGAAACGCTCCGGGGTCTTCAGAAACCCATTCCGAACATACGCCCAGGTCCGAAATCATCATACAAAGCTATTGGAACCGACGAAACTCGATTCCGAGGTCGTTTACCCAAAACGTTGACTGAAGTCAAAATTGGCCTTAAAGGCCAACCTTAAGGAACCAAGTGTTCGTATAGCACTCTAAACACTTCCATATCCCGGACCACCCGCCCCCACAAGTCATAAATCACAATAAGCCGCTATGGGAAGTTTCATTTAGGGGAACGGGGCCTGATAATGTGAAATGACCGATCGGGTATTTACATTCTCCACCTCTTAAACAAACGTTCATCCTCAAACGGGTCTAGAATCATACCTGAAGTGCTGAATAAGTGTGGATATCTGCTCCGCATGTCCTCCTCGGACTCCCAGGTCGCCTCTTTAACTGGTTGGCCCTTCCACTGGACCCCTACGGTAGAAACCCTCTTGGACCTCAACTGGAGGTCCTGTCTATCAATAATAGCAATTGGCTCCTCCTCGTAGCCAAACCTCTCATCCAACTGAATAGTGCTGAAATCAACCATGTGAGAGATGTCATCGTGGTACCTCCGAAGCATGGATACATGAAAAACTGGATGAACTCCTGATAAACTGGGAGGCAGGGCCAGCTCATAAGCAACCTCTGCAACTCGCCTCAACACCTCGAAGGGACCTATAAACCTAGGGCTCAGCTTGCCCTTCTTCCCAAACCTCATAATACCCTTCATAGGCGAGACTTTCAACAGGACCCTATCTCCCTCCACAAATGATACATCACGCGCCCTCTGATCTGCGTAACTCTTCTGTCTAGACTGTGCTGTGCGGAGCCTCTCCAGAATCAACTTCACTTTCTCCAAAGCATCCCTTACCAGGTCGGTGCCATATAACTTAGCCTCGCCAGGCTCAAACCACCTGATAGGAGAATTACATCTCCGGCCATACAAAGCCTCAAATGGTGCCATCTCAATGCTTGACTGATTACAATTATTGTAAGCAAACTCGGCCAAAGGCAAGAACTGGTCCCACTGACCTCTGAAGTCAATCACACACGCCCTGAGTATTTCCTCCAATATTTGAACTGTACGCTCCGACTGACCATCAGTCTGAGGGTGAAATGTTTTGCTGAGGTCTATCTGGGTACCCATCTCACTATGTAATGCTCTCTATAAGTGCGAGGTGAACTGAAACCTCGATCTGATATAGTGGACACCGGCACACCATGCAATCCGACTATCTCCCGAATGTAGATCTGGGCCAACCTCTCAGAAGTATAAGTAGTAGCTACTGGAATGAAATGCGCCGATTTGGTCAATCTATCCAAAATGACCCAAACCACGTCAACCTTCGGCAAAGTCCGAGGTAACCCAACCACGGAGTCCATAGTGATGCGCTCCCATTTCCACTCAGGAATGGGCATCTGCTGAAGTAGGCCTCCTGGCCTCTGGTGCTCATATTTCACCTACTGGCAATTAATACACCTAGACACATAATCCAAAATGTCCTTGTTCATTCGCCTTCACCAATAATGCTGCTTCAAATCACGATAGATCTTCGTAGCACCAGGATGAACAGAATACCGAGAACTGTGTGCCTCCTCTAGAATCCTCTCCCTTAGACCATCAACCTTAGGTACACATAAGCGGCGCTAAAGTCTCATAACACCATCCTCGCCAATAATAACCTCCTTGGCCCTGCCCTGAACCACTGTCTCTCGTAGCTCAACCAAGTACGGATCATCATACCGTCGAGCCTTAATATCCCCCAATAACAAAAATTGAGCAACCACATGTGCAAGAACTCGACGAGGCTCTGAGAGGTCGAATCTCACCAGGCGATTAGCCAAGGACTGAATGTCCAAGGCATCTCTCCTCTGCTGCAATTTAAGCCAAGCTACCCATACTCTCCGCCTTCCTGCTCAAAGCATCTGTACCACATTTGCCTTGCCCAGGTGATAAAGAATGGTGATATCATAATCCTTCAACAACTCAAACCATCTGCGCTGCCTCAAATTAAGATCCTTCTGCTTAAACAAGTGCTGCAAGCTACAGTGGTCTGTATAAACCTCACAAGACACTCCATACAAGTAGTGCCTCTAAATCTTAAGAGCATGAACAATCGCCGCCAACTCCAAACCGTGCACAGGATAATTCTTCTCATGAACCTTCAGCTGGCGCGAAGCATAAGCAATAACTCTCCCCTCCTGCATCAATAGACACCTCAAGCTAATGCATGAAGCGTCGCAATATACTGTATACATCCCAGAATTGGAAGGCAATACTAAAACAGGTGCTGAGGTCAATGCTGTCTTGAGCTTCCGAAAGCTCGCCTCACACTCGTCAGACCATCGAAACGGGGCATTCTTCTGAGTCAATCTAGTCAATGGAGCTGCAATAGACGAGAACCCCTCCACAAATCGGCGATAATAGCTTGCTAGGCCCAAAAAGCTCTTGATCTCTGTAGCTGAAGTAGGACGCGACCAACTCTGAACTGCCTCGATCTTCTGAGGATCAACCTTGATACCCTCTCCGGAAACCACATGCCCCAATAATGCCACGAAATCTAACCAGAACTCACATTTGGAGAACTTAGCATATAGCTTTTGTTCTCGCAAAGTCTGGAGCACAACTCTCAAATGCTGCTCGTGCTCCCCTAGACTACGTGAGTAAATCAAAATGTCAGCAATGAAGACAATGAAAAAGGAATCAATATACGTCCTGAACACCTTGTTCATCAAGTCTATGAATGTTGTTGGGGCGTTAGTCAAGCTAAAGGACATCACCAGGAACTCATAATGGCCATATTTCGTACGAAAAGCAGTCTTCGTATGAAGCCTGAATCCTCAACTGATGATACCCCGGTCTCAAATCAATCTTAGAAAACACACGGGCACCCTGCAACTGGTCAAACAAATCATCGATGTGCGGCAAAGGATATTTATTCTTAATGTTTACCTTGTTCAACTAGTGGTAATCCATACACATCTGCATAGACCTATCCTTCTTCTTTACAAATAGAACTGGAGCACCCCACAGCAATACACTCGGTCTGATGAACCCATTAGCTAACAACTCATCAAGCTTCTCCTTCAAATCCTTCAACTCTTTCGGAGCCATACGGTACGGAGGAATAGATATAGGTTGGGTGCCTGAAGCTAAATCAATGCAGCAGAAATCAATATCACGATCCAGAGGCATGCCCGGAATGTCTGAAGGAAATACATCAGCAGACTCTCGAACAACTAGCACTGAATCAATTGTCGGAGACTCGGCGGTGGTGTCCCACACATAAGCAAAATAGGCTAGACAACACTTCTCGACCATATGTCGAGCCTTCAAGAATGAAATAACCCGGCTGGCTGTACTAACTGAGGAACCTCTCCACTCCAGCCTAGGCGACTCGGGCATGGATAAAGTAACTATCTTGGCATGGAAATCTAGCACGACATGATAAGGAGATAGCCAATCCATGCCCAAAATAATCTCGAAATCAACCATGTCGAGCAATAAGAGATCCACTCGAGTCTTGAATCCACGAAATGAAATCACACAGGACCGACAAATCCTATCTACAACCACAGAATTGCCCACGGGAGTGGACACATAAATAGGAGAACTCAAGGAATCACGAGGGACATCCATAAAATTAGAAAATAAGACCGAAACATAGGAATAAGTGGATCCTGGATCAAATAACACCGATGCCTCTCTACCACATACTGTAATAATACCGGTGATCACGGCATCTGAGGCCACTGCATATGATCTGGCGGGGATAGCATAAAACCTAGCTGGAGCACCGGAAGACTGAGCCCCGCCAGAATGAACAGGAGATGGCTAACCTCCTCCTGACTGGCCTCCACCTCTAGGACGACCCCTACCGACCTGTCCCTCACCTCTAGGTGGCCTGACGACTAGTGCTGGACGCATAGGCTGAAAATCCTATTGTACCGCTTTGCCCCAAAACCTGGGACAATGCCTCTTCATATGACCTGGATCCCCACACTCATAACAACCTCGAGGTATCATAGCATGCTGCCCCGAAGAGGAACCCTGAATGGGCAGAGAGCGAAGTGCACTTTCTGGCATAGCACTGAAGTAAGGACTAGGGAATCTCGCATAACTGGGATGACCACTGGGTGAACTCTGAATGGCTTTAGGGCTGTAGGAACGCTCTGGCATGGCGCTGAAATGAGCCCTCACTGGAACACCTCGAGGAGGTGGTGGGGGTGTTGCATATGGAGTCCTGTTGGGCTGACCTCTACTGAACTGACCTTTGACCCTAACTAGAGCACCTCTGAAATCCCCAGATAATCTGGACCTCTTGTCCTGCTTACCCTGCTCTCTGCCTCTCAATCGATAACCCTCAATCCTACGAGCTATCTCGACCACCAGGTGATAGAGAGTCCATATCTCCACCTCTCGGGCCATGTTGGCCCTAATACTGGAGTGCAACCCTGCTATAAATCTCCGCACTCTCTCAGCATCGGTAGGCAATATCATAAGTGTGTGGCGAGACAACTCTGAGAATCTAGCCTTACAATCTGTCACTGACATCTGTCCCTGCTCCAACTGCTCAAACTGCTCAAACTGATATCGTAGCTCTTCTCTCTCAGAGGGTGGGATATATCTGTCTAGAAACATTTGAGTGAATTGCTACCAGATGATAGGAGGTGAATCTGCTGGCCTTCTGAGAATATAGGACTGCCACCATCTGCGAGCTCTGCCCTCTAGCTAGAAGGTAATGAAGTCCACTCCATGGGACTCCAGTATCCTCATGCTGTGCAATCTGTCCCTGCACCTATCAATAAGTTCCTGGGAATTCTTGCCACGCTCACCCCCGAACACTGGAGGGTGAAACCGAGTCCATGTATCCAATAACTTCTACGGATCGTTGTCCGCAGCTGGCCTGGGCTCAGGTGCTGTTGCTACAGGTTGGGCCCCACCTACGGGAATTGTACCTAGGGTATGATGAAGTGTTGTTGTCTAGCCTGCAGCCTGGGCAGTAGGGGTCTGGGCTCCCCCTCCTGCCTGAGATGTGCAGGATCCGCTGGAAATAAAGCAGCCTGGGACCTAGTGTCCATGAACCGCATCATACATCCCATGATCTCCTGGAATCCTGGCGCCCTCATAAAGTCCACTAGAGCAGGAACTGCTGGGGGCACCTCACCCTGCTCCTCTATAGTAGGGTCCTCTAGTGGTGGTATGACTGGAATAGCTCGGGGATGCCCTCGTCCCCTACCTCGGGCCGGTTCCCTCCCCCGGCCTCTGCCATGGCCTCAAAAAATAGGGGTAGTGGCCCCTTCCAGGTCTGGAACATTGGATGCACGCGTCCTCACCATCTGTGAGAGAAGAGAAGAATAAAATTAGTAAACCATTGACTGCACGATAGAATAAAAATAAGGAGATGTTTTCCTAACACCCTATAACCTCCCGAAGATAAGTACAGACGTCTCCATACTGATCCGCAAGACTATACTAGGTTTGCCCGTGACTTGTGAGACCTATGTGCACCTAGTGTTCTGATACCATGTTGTCACGACCCAAATACTAACTCAGGTCGTGATGGCGCCCAACACCGGGGTTAGGCAAGCCCACATTTAAAGTACTAAGGATTTCTCCCATGCTTGGTTAAACATCCCAATACGTGTCAAGTTTTTAAACTTCAAACATTAATTGAAAAGGATAGCAAGCCATTTTTACCAAAAGAAGTCAAAAGAGGAATGAGCCTATATATATATATATATATATATATATATATATATATATATATATACAGACCCGTAAACAGAAATAACAACTACGTGTGTACCAGGAACTAGTGTCACAAGTCCTACGGGCATACTAACAGAATATCCAAAACATAATATACAATCCAACTGTCTGAAAGAAATAGACGGAAAATAAAAAAAAGAAAACCCCATGGTGCTGCCGAGGATCATTAGGAGAAGCAGCTCACCGTGAAGTCGGGTGCAACTAAGATCAGAATCGAGCTCTGGTCTGATAACAAAATGCACCAACCTCAGAACCTGTACAATTAAGTACCGAAGTACAGCATGAGTACATAAACAAATATTTACCCAATGAGTATCCCTCCTAACCTCGAAGAGGTAGTGACGAGAGGTCGGCTTGACACTCACTAAGGACCAATAAAATGATTAGCAATATATAATATCAGTAATGGACATACAAGGATGATAAAAGCAATAAACATTTAAAATAACAGTAATTCAAACAAATACTGGAGGTAAATATGCAATTTCCACTTCATTATTCTTTTCTTTCCTAATATATATATCTGAACACTCAAAATCCATAAAAGAATTCTTAACAATTTAACATGCGCATACAGGATAAGGACAACCGGCCTGAGCCATCATAATGATCATATATGTGCACTGCAGAGGGTCAAACGGCCCGAGCCATAATATATATATACCTTTCAATCTCGCCATGGCGTACGGTCCGCTCCCATGAGAGTGGGGAAAATAACACTTCGCTCGGGGAATGTAAATTGCGAAGTGGTCACATGCACACACAATCCACACATTTATTATTTATCAATTGCTTTTCGTGAAAAATTTCTTAAAATTACTTAACTTCCAGGATCTCAGGAAAACAAGCCGCATGTAACATTAATTCACTAAGCATATAATTCATTTCAAGGAAAACATAAAATATGGTGTAAGCCTAACTACCCGGACATAATAATAATAGCTGCTACGTATGGACTCTCGTCACTTTTATGTACGTAGCCCCCCATATCACACATAGCATTTAAATCACCTAGGGGAACAGCCCCCCATACAAGGTTATAAAGGAGACTCACCTCATGCAAGATCTACTCCCCGGACCAAGAACGCGCCCGAAACTCCGAACTCTACACCCGAGGACTCGAAACTAACCAAATGTTATAAAAATACATTAATTTATTTTCAATGTATGGAAATTCTCCTACTCCTTTAGTAAGTTCACCATTTTTGAAGAAATTCTAAAATCCAACCCCGGGTTCGCATGCTCGAATTTCAAAAATTCTCGAAGGAAACACTCACCCATAGCCTAAGGATCATTAATATACGATTTTTACTTGATTTCATAGCTAATTCACGGGTAAATTCTCAAATTATCGAAAGCCCTAGGTTACTACCCAATTCTTGATTTTTTACTAATTATGTGATTAAACTTAACTAGGAATTCATGCATTTACAAGTCTTGAGATGAAATTTACTTACCTTCTAGGGGTTGGGTCGTGGAGCCTTCTTCCCAAGCTCTCAATGTGTTTAATGGATGAAAGAGTGAAGAAAACAATGAGGAATCCCGTAATTAACAACCACACTGTCTGACAGTGTTTCCGCACCTGCGAGCAAAGGTTCGCACCTGCGGAAATGAACGAGGGATACTGGGCCCGCACTTGCAGAGTGGAGACCGCACCTGCGGATCCGCTCCTGCGGAACTTTGTCCGCACCTACGAGAAATGGCCTGCCCGCTGGGGCCCGCACCTGTGATTGGGCAACCTCGCCTGCGGTCAACACCAGAGCAGGTGCACCAGCAACTATTTCAGCTGGTTTTTGGCCTCGTGTGGTATCCGGGAGGCATCTGGGCCCACTCGAGCCCCCGTCTAAATATACCAACAAGTCCCAAATCATAATACGAACTTGTTCGAGCCTTCGAAACACCCAAAACAACGCTAAAACTCAAAATCACACCCCAAAACCCCTAGAACCAAACTTAGGAACTTTAATTTTTCTTGACTTCGCTAACAACGCGCCGAACCGACCTATACTACTCGGAATGACACCAAATTTTGTAGGCAAATTATAAATGACATAACGGAACTATTCCTGGACTCGGAATTCTGTTCGGAGCTCGATAACACAAAAACACATCCCAAACCACAATAGGAACTTAAGGAACTTCTTATATTAATATTGGGTGCCGAAATGCTCCCGGATTGTCAGAAACCCATTCCGAACGTACGCCCAGGTCCGAAATCATCATACGAAGCTACTAGAACTGACGAAACTCGATTCCGAGGTCTTTTACCCAAAATGTTGACCGAAGTCAAACTTGGCCTTAAAGACCAACCTTAAGGAACCAAGTGTTCCTATAGCACTCTAAACACTTCCGAATCCCGGACCCACCCGCCCCCGCAAGTCATAAATCACAATAAGCCGCTATGGAAAATTTCATTTAGGGGAACGGGGCCCGATAATGTGAAATGATCGGTCGGGTCTTTACACCTTCCTTTTGTTCTTAGGCACATCGGCTAAATGAGCACTTTCTATATTTTCCTGCTCCAGTCTGTCCTCTTCCTGAAAACAGTGTGAGATGAGCTCATTTAGAGACCAAGTCTATTTCTGACAATTATAGCTCACCTTAAACTGGCTAAACTGTGACGGAAGGGATATCAAAATCAAATGCACTAGCAAGTCCTCAGAGAGGTCCAACTTAAGTTCTTTCAACTTAGAAGCAAGATTAGACGTTTGCATAATGTACTCCCTGATGTTACCTTTGTCTTGATACCTCATTAAAATTAGACTTGTCAAGAGTGTACCAATCTCAGCCTTTTCACTCTTGACAAATACTTTCTCAATTTGATTCATAAATTCTTTAGCCGTCTTAACCTTGTCGGATATAGCACCCCTGAATGTTTCTGAAATGGCTTTCTTCATGATCATCATACACATGCGATTTGATCTATCACACCTTTCCATATCCCTCTTTTCATTAGAGGTACTCTTATCTATAAGAGGTGGTGGACAATCAACCCTTAACGCAAGGTCGAGATCCATGACTCCGAGAACTATGTTTAGATTCTCTTGTCGTGACTTGAAGTTAGTGTCATTTAACATCGGAATTGAATTGATGTTGGCGGTAATATTTGCAGGAGCAATTTCAGCTGAATTAGAGAATAAAAAAGAACAAAATAAGCTCACATAATACTTAAATCAAAATGAAGATAAATTTGAATAAAGGTAAACCCCATCTCAAGGTGCCGGGCACTCATTAATATTTCATCTTTAGACTGAATATTAACTTGTAAGTGATATCTTGGTATAGTAATCAAACGCTAATAATAAAGAACATGTCAAATAACAAATATTCCTTTGTGCCAATTTATCATTCACACGTCAAACCAAATAGTTATCACGCATTTATTACCAAAAGATGCACATTTAATTCGGTTAAACATTGACCTTCCTTTGGACGATCAATATTCACATAGGTTACATATACACAACCTTTTTATATTCCAAAATAAATAAATCTTCATAAGAGAGATCACTTTGGCGACATCAAATTTCAAATTTATTTATCTCAAAATATATATATCCATACCTATATCCAAATTTAAATTCTCCATAAACAAGAACACATAAGTCTCGAAAATAAACTAAATTATGGTGGGCCTGAAAACTGAATTAACCACAAATCTTTAAGGGGTGCCAGTACTTAAAAAATGATGAACCAAATATAATAATTCAACAAACAAAATAAAAATTTTCATGGCAGTAGACCATAAAGAATGTCAAACCTCCTAACTCAAAATCAAGAATGCCGCAGCGAAAATCTGAAACTTCGTTCTTTCAAGTATTCCTTTTTTTTTATTATTATTATTATTTGTAATTGTCAAAAGACAAATGTCTACCAAAAATAGTACGTAACAATAATGAACAGGAAATCACAATGGTAACCTTTTATGGCCTTTCCTGGCCATATATTCCGAACAAAGGACAGAACTCAAATTCCTAATTACCAGATTCACATCGAAAAAGCTGCAACTATATGTTTATATTCCTTTTTTTCTTAGTAAAAAAATACTACCAAAATAACCTTTTTCTGACTGAAGACTTTAAAGGATTAGAACTGTTTACCCTAAAAATGGATAACAATTGAACTTATATGTTGTTTTAAGAATACGTGATATAAGTTATCACAAACTAAAAAATATATAAGTTAATATTGGAATTGATTGTAAAAGAAATAAATGTAAACCAAAAGAATCGTATAGCCTTGGTGCTCGAGTTGAGTCACCCTCGGACCAAGTGAAGATTCCAGTGATATATAAAAAGAGTAACAAGATATTTGAAAGCTAAATGAAGTTAGTGTATTACTTTGTATTGTGTAAATGTAATTTGTTTTACAAATGATCAGACCCCCTTTATATAGTAGGGGAATTCTACTCTTGATACAATTCTAAATACAGTAAGAAAGCTCATGGTTGGCTAATTAATCGGCCTCTTCTTGATATGTGCTGAGATTTCCGCCATGATCCTCGCTTGATTACGGATATTTCGGTTTTTAATTATTTGACTCAGTAAACTTTCCTCGAGTCTCACTCGATCTCTATTTTTCTCGGTCTCGATCTCGATCGGTCTCTGGGTCACGAGCTCAGCAATCTAACTTTGCACCATGGCTCGATATAACACGAGGTTAAACCTTAGGCTATCATGTTCTAGCCTCGATTAGTCATACAAAGGGCAAGCTCAGTTTTGACCGTATACTGACAGTCCCCTCGTTTCTTAGAAAGAAGATGACAAGAAACGATATGAATTTCCGAACTCTGTCTCGATGGATAATTACGTCACTGAAGAGCCCAACTATGATGCAAGCGACAAAACGTCCCATCGATCTAGTTGCCAATGTATTAAATGCCTGTCAGTAGCTGGTCGGCCACACCGGTTCTGAACCATCGCCAGCAACATATAAGTACCCTAGATTTTTCTCATTCAAACTTTTACACTCAAAGCTCTTCCTACTCTTACTTTTTCTTCAAAAATCCCTATGCTTTATAAATTTCATACCCAAATTTCTTGAACTCTAATCAAACCGCATACCATCCTAATTATCTTTTCTCTTGTTCATTAATGACGAAAACTTCCAAAACCATGCAACAAAAGGAGGTCACTTCTTCATCACGAACCACCGGTGGAGAGACTGCGGTGGAGCCCCACCTTGAGGGATTCGTTCTGGCAGAGTGCCCAACAGTCAATGATTTTAAGGTCGAAAAGACCTCCTTGGTACCATGCCAGTGCGAGCTGTTCTTGAGGTACATATGTACAATCACCGAAGACATCCTTGACAAAGTTAAAGAGGAATGTAACTGGGGAAAAAAGCATATAGTAGTTACTTCGCCCGAGGAGTCGATTACTACCCACGTGGAGGGGTTTCTAAGTGTTTGCACTTACCCCTTCACGTTGGGTCCCTTAGATCCTGTCATCATCGCCTTTTGCAAGAGATACAATGCGACCCTTGGCCAAATCCATCCTTCATTTTGGAGAATAGTGATTCTCCTCCGATTTTTCACAAGCAAAATCGAGGGATGTCCTTTCATTCTCGATCACTTTATGCGCCATTACAGTCACCGGCTCTATCGAATAGGACTGATCAAGCTTGCTCGGTGGGCTAGTAGGGCCCCGTTCTCCATCATAGACGAATCTAGGGACCAAGGCCCGATGGGCCGCTTTTTCCGAATAAGGACTACAGACCTGATCCCTGTTGAAGACATGTCGTTTCCTTAGAAGTGGAACATGAATCGTGAGTAACACTTCACATTGAATGTTCAATTTGCTATTTTACTTCCTATCTTCTTTTCTCATCTATGTTTTTGGTGTTGCAGTTGTGGCCCAGATGCCGGACCCAATTCCGGAACTCAAGCAATGGCTCGAGGGCCTCGTGTCACAGAGACTCTACTCCGAGCGTGCTTGGATGGAGTTGTCGGAGGGTCGATGGGAGGCCCGCAACCATGGTAATTTTCTCTCTTAGAACGGTTATCATTTGGGCTTCTTCTCGAACTTACTCATCTTTTTTCCTTTATAGGCCTCGGGAAGGATGTTGCAATGATGCCCCCATCCGGTGATGAAGAAGTAATTCCCCAACCACCGTCTCCGAAGCAGGTTAAGGAGAAAAAGAGAAAATAGCCTGCGAGTTCCCCGGTCTCGGAAAAGAAGAGACCAGCACGGAGGCCTCGCAAGCCCAAGGGGGACACCCTATGCCTTCAGACTCAATCCGCCGATGAAGGAATGAGTCCAAAGAAGAAAAGGAAGATAACTATAAACTGGTGGCCCGTGTGTGGGCCGATGTCACCATACATGAAGTTCTCGAACTGATGGGCGCTGAAGTCAAAAAATCCCAACATGAGGAGGTCGGTGAGAGAGATTTAGCTGAAGCTTCCGAACCAAAAAAGGTCGAGCCCGTTCTACCCTAAGACAGGGGGGTTGAGAAAAAGACTGAGGAGATGGTTCTCGAGCTGCAAAAAGTGACCCAATATACAAACTTGGAGAGTTTGACATTAGCGGGTCTCCTCAGATTTCGGATGTCATGATCCCTGAGGCCGGCATGTTTAGTTCTCAGGGGGTGACCGATATCCACGGCTTCTTGTATGGGGTCGAGTCCGCTACTTTGGAAGATATCACCATGCTCGGTGACCTGTTGGTACCAAGGAAGGAACCGTCGTCGGTTGCCACCGTGTCTTCATCGGGCCTAAAACTAGTGAGTCGGTTCCCGTCCCCAAGTCTTAATCATGACTGAAGGTGGATAATAGTTTTTTCTATCCCGGATGACGCCCGAATAAGATCAGGTAGTGATGGAAGAGGTGGAAACCCCCTGCTACTCTATGAAGCCCAACAAGCATTAATCGGGTAAATTCGCGTGTCTTTTCTTTCTCATATATTTTAATTTTAAAAGTTGTAAATGACCAAAACATCTTCCCTTATGCTTACAGGCATCGATGTTGCATCATGAGGCTTTCCTCTAATATCGGGAGGAATTAACTCATCACGAAGCCGAGGTCCGGGACCTCACTGAGAAAAGTGACACCTACAAACTCCTCACTGAGAAGCTTCAGGCCGAATTAGTAACGCCCCGGGACGAGCATGCCGAGATGGCCGAGCAGGTATTCCGAGTGCTTTATGATAGTGAAGATGAATTGGAGATAGTAACTAACGATCCGATACTGCAGGTCTGGCAGAGGCTCGAACAGATCGAACGGCTCCAGACGTAGATAGATGTGATTGTTTACCTTGAAAATGGTAATTAAAATTATATTTGATTATGTGGTTCTAAAAATATGTTATCCCTTTTAATACCGGTTGTTTAGACAGTAGATGCTAAGTATGAGGTGGGAAAAATGAAATAAGTGCGAAAAGAACTAGATTACGCAAACCAGGTATTGAAGATGCCAGTCTCGAAGGTGGTCGGGCAGGCCTTGAGGTCGAGCTCGAGCTCGAGAAGCTTGATTAGGGGATATCTATAAAAGTATAACAATATTAAATGCCTTAAATTTTTCCTATTTATGATCAATAACAAGCAATAAATGAAGAGTAACTCAAGAACACAATAAATGAGAAGCAATAATTTAATGAGAATATTGTAGAGAATGTTTTTGTTAGAGGGCAGAGGATGTTCTTGTTCTTGTATTGAATATCATATATCTTACAAATTGACAAGGGTACCCTTTATATATCCAACGTCGTACATGTGTAATTAATGCAAAGAAAGATGGCTGGTACAACCATTTAATACCACGGTACGGGCTTGTACTATTTTGTGTACTTTGTTAGTTATAACCACGTGCCTTTTGGGAGATTTCGCCTTTTCATGTCAACGCTTGATTTGTACTACCTCGGGGTTGAGGACCCTCTACTGTCCTCTCGATGCCTAGCTCGATCCTTTGAACCTTTGTTTTCACCGAAGTGGCCATCAAATCGGGCTCTCCGATTTTAGCCGTATACAGTGATATAGGCTGAGGCTGAAGAATTCAAAAAGATCATAGACATCTTACCCTCGAAAAAGGAAACTGTTCAAGCACAATTGGAGTCGGCCGAGACCCAGCTCCAAGATGCAAAAGAGAAGGCCTCGTACAGGTCGAGAAGATCAAGGAGCTTCAGTCTCAATTGACTTGGCCGTTTCTGATAGGGCAAACTTGGCCTATCAGAGGTGGTCGTGGCCAACACCAAAGCTGATGCTAAAGTGGCACAGTTTAAGTTCGATGTCGAGGCCATCCAGACAAAGGCCAAGAGCATGGTGGATCATGAAAAATGGAAAGATGGAAGGAAAGCCCTCGAGGGAGTTCATACTCGAGGATTCGATATTATGGTCGAAATCGAGGATGCCAAGGTAGAGGAAGCTAGGGCCCGGAAGCTGGCCTTTCCTGAGGAAGACTCCGAGAGCTTAAGTGAATCTGAAGACGGGGAAGATCCCGAGGATAGATATTAATCCTTCGATGAATATCAGGCCACTTAGGATTTTATATTTTTTCCTTTTCTTTTGCATTTTTTCTGAGGTCGTTTTGGCAGTTGTAAAATTTTATATTAGGCCGATTTGGCCTTTGTAAAAAATTATTGTATATAAATATAAGGATTTTATTTCCCTTTCGTCTCTCAAATTTCTCCTTTGGTTTATTATTTGTATTCACAAAGGTTGAAATACCTTAGCATGAAACCATAAGGTGGTGTTCGAGGGTTCGAACAAACCTTGCGTTGGATCTCGATGTTACCGAAATTCTTTCCCCAAAATATCTTAAGTTTATGACTTTGCCGAGGTTAGCCTTTAGAAACCGGTTGAGAAAGAATTTTTTCTTTTTCTAAGGCCTATTTTTATTACAAATTTCGGACGTCTCCGAGCCGTGTTAAATTGGCCGTAGCCTTTTAGTTCGGGAGCTGCCCATTGGGTTTGTTTTCCCATTTTATCCGGGCTTGCCCGAGATAATAGTCCCCGAGTGGAGTGGCCATGGCCTTTAGAAACTAGGGAGTTGCCTAATAGGTCTTTTTACCCGAGGCCTGATGGCTTGAGATATTAGAATTGGACGACAGTCCCCAAGTGAGGGAGTGGTAGTTCGTATCCCGGTTAAGTATTGCCCTTGGGCTCATTATTTTTGGAAGTACGAAACTCTTTAAGGGATGTAAAGAGGATAAGAGTTTAAAACATAAGATGATTTCAAGGAAAGCACTTCACTTTTTTCTTGATCGAAATAGCCATACATGCGTACATGTTTTATGCCAGGGCTCGAGCAATCTATGTGGGCGCGGTTCGTTTTGACTTTTTGGACCTTACAATAAATCCTATATACTGAGACCCTCCCTGTATGAAGTAGTTTCCTCGCTAGAGTTGATATTCAAAGATAACGCATATCCGAGGGTAGCCCCCCAATATCCGAGGTTCGAGGTTGATTGCAAAGGAATCCTGGGTATTGTTGAATTGATCCTCGGTGCCGATTCGTAATCGGGCTTTATTTTAAGTTAGCACAATTCATTGTTTCCTCGTTAAAAACCTTGTCGTGAAACCCGTTTGGGACAAAACGAGTCTATGGGAAAAAGAGTGCAACACGTGCTTTTAGACCTAAAGGCTTCATGACGTTTGCCGAAAAATCCATCGTCGTTTCTTGTTGACCTTCTGCAAGTGTTAGTCTGAAATAAAAAGGAAATGGAAAGGGGTCGTACCTTAGTAATAATACCGTTTTAGGTGAGATATGTTCCAATTGCTCGGTAGTTGTTCTCCATTCATCGTTGTGAGCTTGTAGGACCCTTTTCTGGTGACCTAGAGAATCTGGTACGGTCCTTCCCACTTCGGACCCAATTTTCCTTCGTTTGGATTTTGGGTGTTGAGGGTAACTTTCCTTACCACCAAGTCCCCGGCGTTAAAATATCGAAGGTTAGCTCTTATATTGTAGTATCTCTCAATCCGTTGTTTTTGAGCGGCCAATCGGAAGAGGGCAGCTTCACGCCTTTCATCCAATAGTTTTAGGCTCATATTCATGGCCTCTTCATTTGATTCCTTTGTTGCATATTCAAACCTGATACTGGGATCTCCGACTTCGACCAGTATTAGCGGTTCGGCTCTATAAACTAATGATAATGGGGCTGGACTTCGAGGGTGTGTGGTATGCCCAAAGAACTTCGGGTAGAATTTCCTTCCACTTTTATTTGGCTTCGGTTAGCCTCTTCTTAAGGTTTTGGATGATGGTTTTGTTAGTTGATTCGGCTTGCCCGTTCCCGCTAGGATGAAAAGGTTATGATAGGATTCTTTTGATCATGTGATCCTCGAGAAATTTGGTTACTTTGCTGCCGATGAACTATTTTCCGTTATCACACACGATTTCAGATGGCATCTCGAATCGACATATGATGTGATCCCAAATGAAGTCGATGACTTCCTTTTCCTTAACTTTCTCGAAGGCATTTGCTTCAACCCACTTAGAAAAATTGTTAGTCTTAAATAAAAGAAATTGAGCTTTACCTGGTGCCTATGGAAGAGGGCTGACGATGTCCATTCCTCGCTTCATGAATGGCCATGCTGACAAGACCGAATGGAGGAGTTCCCCGGGTTGGTGAATCATCGGTGAATGCCTTTGGCATTTTTCGCATTTTCGAACAAACTCTTTCGCACCTTTTTCCATTTCAATCTAGTAATAGCCGGCTCTGATACTGTTGGATCAGTGATTCGGCACCGGAATGATTTTTGCAAGTGCCCTTGTGAACTTCCCCCAGAACATATTCGGTATCTCCCGGTCCCAGACATATCGCTAGTGGACCATCTAACATTCTCCTGAACAAAATTCCGTCTTCGGACAAGGTGAATCGTGCTTCCTTCGTGCGCAAGGCCCTCGATTTTTGGATCTGAGGGAAGCATTCCATTTTTCAAATACTTTATATATTTATTTCTCCAATCCCAGGTCAAGCTTGTGGAGTTTATCTCGGCGTGCCAATCTTTGACTACTGACCTCATGAGTTGCATGACGGCCCCCGAATTGAGCTCGTTGTCCTCGACTGATAACCCCAAGTTTTCAAGGGCATCGCCCTCACTATTCTGATCTTGAGGGACATGTTGTGAAGTCCACTCCTTGAATCGGTGCAAATTTACTTGCAACTTATCCAGATATCTTTGCATTCGTTCTTCCCTAACTTCAAAGGTTCCATTAACCTAATTCACCACGAGGAGGGAGTTGCATTTGGCTTCGATTACCTCTTCTCTCGAGCATTTGGCTATTTCAAGACCTGCAATTATGGCCTCATATTCGGCCTTGTTGTTAGTCAATTTCATAGTTCTAATAGATTGTCTAACTATGTTGCCCATTGTGGTTTTAGTACGACGCCGAGTCCAGACCCTTTTGCATTAAAAGCACCATCCACAAAGAGGGTCTAGATTCCTGAAGACGTAGTCGAGTTTACCAACAGTTCTCTTTCAACGTCGGGTACTAGGGCCGGCATGACGAAATTTTCCAAAATTTGAGATTTATGGTTGTTCAGGGTTGATATTCGATATCATACCTGCTGATTTCTACGGCCCACTTGGCCAACCATCCCAAAAGCTCGAGTTTATGCATAATATTTCAAAGTGGATAAGTCGTTACAACACATATGGGTGACATTCGAAGTATGGATTTAGTTTCCTAGAGGAAATTATCAAAGCAAGCGCCAACTTTTCTAGGTGCGGATACCTAGTTTTTCCCTCACCTAAGGTCCGACTAACATAATAAATAGGAAAGTGTGTACCTTGTTCTTCCTGCACTAGAACTCCACTTAGCGTTATCTCCGATAATGCCAAAAATAAGTACAACTGTTCAGTTTCCCTCGGCATGTGAAGCACCGGTGGGCTCGATAAATACTGTTTAAACTCTTATAAGTCCTGCTGGAGTTCTGGAGTCCACATGAAGTTATTATTCTTCTTTAGAAATGAGAAAAATTGGTGGCTCTTATCGGAGGACCTCGAGAGGAATCGCCCTAAGGCGGCTATACGCCCGATAAACCTCTACACGACTTTTATGTTTTCTACTACCGTGATGTCCTTGATAGCTTTGATATTGTCAGGGTTTATTTCAATTCCTCGGTTGGATACCATGAATCCGAGAAATTTGCCTGACCTGACCCCGAATGTGCATTTTTCCGGGTTTAACTTCATGTTGTATTTCCTCAATATACTAAAGGTTTCCTACAAATGCTTAAAATGGTCCTCTGCTCGCACGGTCTTAACTAGCATGTCATCAATGTAAACTTCCATAGATTTCCCTATTTGTTCTTCGAACATCCGGTTTACTAGGCGTTGGTACGTGGCACCAACATTTTTTTGATCTGAATGGCATTACATTATAACAGTAGGTACCGTACTTAGTGATGAACGAGTTTTTTTCCTGATCATCCAGATTCATCTGTATTTGGATTTACATAGAATAAGCATCAAGAAAACTAAGGATCTCGTGGCCAGCTGTGGCATCGATCATGCGATCGATATTAGGAAAAGGAAAAGAATCCTTGGGGTATGCTTTATTTAGATCTTTGTAATCTACAAACATTCTAAGTTTATTTACTTTATTAGGGACTACTACTACATTCGTTAACCATTCAGGGTATTTTACTTCCTGGATGGACCTTATTTTAAGAAACTTAGTTACCTCGTCTTTGACGAAAGCATGTTTGACCTCAGATTGGGGTCTTCTTTTTTGCTTCACCATATGGAACTTCACGTCCAAGCTTAGTTTATGGCTGGTGATTTTCGACAGGATCCCTGTCATGTCGAGGTGGGACCAAGTAAAGCAATCCATGTTAGCTACAAGAAATTGAATAAGTTTTTTCCTGAGCTTAGGAGTTAAACTCGTGCCCAGGTATACCTTTTGTTCGTGCAGATGTTAAATTAGTATGAATTTCTCCAGCTCTTTGATCATTGACTTGGTGGTGTCGGGGTCATCGGGGACTATGAATAATTGAGGTATCCCACAATCATCATCTTCGTCAGTCCCCTGCTTCTCTGGTTGGGTCGATGCTGGCGTCTGTGATTGCTATTTGGCTTCCTGTTTTCCCTTCGAATTTGACCCCTTCGTCGATAAGAGTGCCGATATTGGAATTACTTCATCAATGGAAAATATTTCCTTTGCGGCGGGTTGCTCTCCGTAGATTGTTTTGATTCCCTCTGGTGTCGGGTTCAGAACCTAGTGAAGGGTCAAGAACACTGCCCTCATGTTGTGGATCCATGGGCTCCCGAACAGGGCGTTATACCTCATGTCGCCCTCGATCAAATGGAACTTCGTCTCTTGGATGGTCCCATCCAGGTTCACTGGCAAAGTTATCTTGCCCTTAGTGGTTTGACATGCCATGTTGAATCCGTTTAGCACTCGGGTCGCAGGCACAACTTGATCATGTAGGTCGATTTGTTCTACAACCCTTGATCGAATGATGTTGGCCGAATTACCTGGATCAATTAAAACACATTTAACTTGAGTCTTATTCATGAGTATAGATATTACCAGTGCGTCGTTATAGGGCTGCATGATCTATTCAACGTCCTCGTCGTTGAAGGACAAGGTTCCTTCTGGTACGTAATCCCGAGTTCGCTTCTCCCTTGTGATCGACACCTTGGGGCATTTTAACACTGGCCCTTGGGGAACATTGACCCCTATGACAATCATGTGAATGATGTGTTGTGGTTCTTCTTGCTCGTTTTGTCTGTTGGATTCTCTATTCCTGAAGTGATTCTTGGCTCGATCACTTAAAAGCACCCAAAGGTGCCCGTCGTTGAATCACTGGCTACTTCCTCCCTTAATTGTCCGCAATCTTCCATTTTGTGGACATGGGTGCCATGATACTTTCACATTTGGTTGGGATTTATCTGGGCTGGATCAGTTTGCAGAGGTCGAGGCCATTTAGTGTCATTGATGCGTCCGATAGACGATACGATGGCGGATGCATCAACATTGAAGTTATACTCTGACAGTCGTGGTGCTTCTTTAGTTACGGCATGCCTGTCGAAACCATTCTTGCTCGTGAGACCTTGGGAGCTCTAGCCTAGATCATTTCTCTTTTCACCTCGTATAGGGTTTCTCCTAGGTTCGTTGCCCCTACGTTCTCCATTATATGGCTGGTATCGATCTCTATTCAACCTTCGTTCTTGATCAATATCCCTTTTGACTCTGTTGATGGGCCTGGTAGGATGAACTGAACCAAAAGGAGTCCCCAACTAGTCATCTTCGACTCTAATCTTCTATTGATGCCGATTATGCACATTAGCCTAGGTAAAAGCTGGGTATTCAATCAAGTTCTGCTTTAATTGTTGTGAAGCCACTGAGCTTTGTACATTTAGTCCTTGAGTGAAGGCCTAAACGGACCAATCATCAGCGACTAGTGGTTGATCCATTCGTTCCATTTGGAACCGAGACACAAACTCTCTAAACATCTCGGTATCTTTCTGCTTTACCTTGAGGTTCGACTTCCTAGTCTCGACCTTTATTGCTGTGGCATGTGCTTTTATGAAAGAATATGCTAGCATGGAAAAAGAATTAATAGAGTTAGGTGGTAAATATGAATCAATAGAATGTGCTTTTACGAAAGAATATGCTAGCATGGCAAAAGAATCAGTAATACGAATTCGATATCGTCGTCCTCCAGATCATTCCTTTTAATTGCACATGTGTAAGAAGTGACATGCTCGTTGGGATCAGTCGTTCCATTATACTTAGGAATCTCTAGCATCCGGAACTTCTTGGGATCAGTTTGGGAGTCGTGCTTGGGGGAAAGGGCTTTTGCACAAAATTTTTGGAATCCAAACCCTTCAATATTGGTGATGCCACCGGGATTTGATCAACCCTGGAATTATAGGTTTCCGCCTTCTTGTCATTTGCCTCGATCTTCTTTTCCTCCGATTTAACTCGCTTTGTTAGTTCCTCGAGCATCGTCATGATTGAGGGATCGGTCCCTAGTTCATATAGGTTCGATCTTCTTGACATCGATTCGACCCCGTGAACAACTTCCTGGGAGGCTTGGGCTCGATCCTGCTTGGTGCATCGTTCTGGTTTTTGATTTGTGCTATTGCAGCTTGTTGAGCCGCTCCATCTCAAAAATCACCCAAAGGCTGATTCTGCCTTCTTCGCCGCCCTATGTCCTCTAAGAAGCTGAGCAAACATCCCGGTGGATGCTACTCTCGGGATCATGTCCAAATTTGCATTAATGGCTACATGGGAGCTGATGTCGATTGAATCTACAGCCGAAACTCCATCAAGGCCAACTAGAGGTATGTCATTCCCTAGTGATATGTTGTCGTTTTCATCATGATGCCCAAAGTCAGTGTCACATCTACAGGTGTTGGTTGAGTTTGACATCTTGATCCAGGATTGAAAGATACTCATAAGAACAAGTGAAAAATAGTGTGTGTTATGAAACTTAGTACTAGGCAATCACTATTATCCTTAGCCCCACGTTGGGTGCCAACCTGTTTACCCTAATACCGATAACAATTGAATTTATATGTGGTTTTAAGGATATGTGATATAACTTGGCACAAACTGAGAAAATATATAAGTTAATACTGGAATTGATTGTAAAAGAAATAAATGCAAACCAATCGAATCATATAGCCTTGTCCCTCAAGTTCAGTCACCCTCGAACCAAGTGAAGATTCCAATAATATATGAACAGAGTAACAAGATATTGAAAGCTAAACGAAGGCAGTGTTTTCTTTGTATTGCGTAAATGTAATTTGTTTTACAAATGATCAGACCCCCTTTATATTGTAGGGGAGTTCTACCTTTGATACAATTCGAAATACAATAAAAAATCTCATGATTGGCTAATCAATCGGCCTCTTCTTGATACGTGCTGAGATTTCCGCCATGATCCTCGCTTGATTATGGATATTTCGATTTTCAATTATTTGACTCGGTAAACTTTCCTCGAATCTCGCTCGATCTCTATTTTGATCGGTCTCGATCTTGGCCGATCTCGATCTCGATCTTGATCGGTCTCCGGGTCACGAGCTCAGCAATCTAACTTTGCACCCTGGCTCGATATAACACGTGGTTGAACCTTAGCCTATCATGTTCCAGTCTCGATTAGTCATACGAAGGGCAACCGCAGTTTTGACTGTATACAGACAATCCCCTCGTTTCTTGGAAAGAAGATGATGAGAAACGATATGAATTTTCGAACTCCGTCTCGATGGGTAATGATATCGGCGATGAGCCTGACTATGATGCAACCGAAAAAACTTCCCCTCGGTCTAGTTGCCAAGGCATTAAATGCCTGTCAGTAGCTGGTCGGCCACTACTGGTTCTGAACCATCGCCAGCAACCTATAAGTACCCTAGCTTTTTCTCATTCAAACTTTTACGCTCAAAGCTCTTCCTACTCTTACTTTTTCTTCAAAAAATCCCTTTGCTTTACAATTTTCAAACCCAAATTTCTTGAACTCTAATCAAATCGCATACCATCTTAATTCGCTTTTCTCTTGTTCATCAATGGCGAAAACATCCAAAACCATGCTAGAAAAGGAGGCTGCTTTTTCATCACGATCCACCAGTGGTAAGGCTGCGGCGGAGCCCCACCTTAAGAAATTCTTTCTGGCAGGGTGCAAACAGGCACTGATTTTAAGGTCGAAAACACCGGCTCGGTACCATGCCAATGCGAGCCGGTCTTGAGGTACATATGTACAATCACCAAAGACATCCTCGGCAAAGTTAAAGAGGAATGTAACTGGGACAAAAGGCATGTAGTAGTTCCTTCGCCGAAGGAATCAATTACTACCCACGTGGAGGGGTTTCTAAGTGTTTACAATTACCCCTTCACGTTGGGTCCCTTAGATCATGTCATTGTCACCTTCTACAAGAGATACGACGTGACCCTTGGCCAGATCCATCCTTCCTTCTGGAGAATAGTGATTCTCCTCCAATTCTTCACAAGCAAAAATTAAGGGATGTCCTTTCACCCTCGATCACCTTATGCGCCTTTACAATCCTCAGATCTATCGAGTAGGACTAATCAAGCTTGCTCGTCGGGCCAGTGGGCCCCGTTCTCCAGCATAGATGAATCTCGGGACTGAGGCGAGATGGGTCGCTTTGTCCAAATAAGGACTTTGGACCTGATCCCTGATGAAGACATGTTGTTTCCTTAGAAGTGGAACGTGAATCGTGAGTAACACTTCGCCTTGAATGTTCAATTTGCCGTTTTACTCCCTATCTTCTTTTATCATCTATGTTTTCGGTGTTGCAAGTGTGGCCCAGATGCCGGACCCAATTCCGGAACTCAAGAAATGGGTCGAGGGCCTGGTGTCACAGAGACCCTACTCTGAGCGTGCTAGGATGGAGTTGTCGAAGGGTCGATGGGAGGCCCTGAACCATGGTAAGTTTCTCTCTTAGAATGACTATCGTTTGGGCTTCTTCTCGAATTTACTCATCTTGTTTCCTTTGTAGGTCTAGGGAAGGATGTTGCAATGAGGCCCACATCTGGTGATGAATAATCCTTCCCCAACCACCAGCTCCAAAGCAGGCCAAGTAGAAAAAGTGAAAACAGGCTCCGAGTTCCCCGAGCTCGGAGCATGTTTTCTCTTTTTCTCGAGGTCGGGCCTGTTTTCTCTTTTTCTATCGAGTAGGACTGAAAAAGCTTACTCGCCGGACCAGTATGGCCTCGTTCTCCAGCATATACGAATCTCGAGACCGAGGCCGAATGGCCGCTTTGTCTGAATAAGGACTTGGACCTGATCCCTGATGAAGACATGTTATTTCCTTAGAAGTGGAACATGAATCGTGAGTAACACTTCGCCTTGAATTTTCAATTTGCTGTTTTACTTCCTATCTTATTTTCTCATCTATGTTTTCGGTGTTGCAACTGTGGCTCAGATGCCGAACCCAATTTTGGAACTCAAGAAATGGGTCAAGGGCCTGGTGTCACAGAGACCCTACTCCCAGCGTGCTTGGATGGAGTTGTCTAAAGGTCGATGGGAGGCCCGCAACCATGGTAATTTTCTCTCTTAGAACGGTTATCGTTTGAGCTTCTTCTTGAATTTACTCATCTTGTTTCCTTTGTAGGTCTCGGGAAGGATGTTGCAATGAATCCCACATCTGCTGATGAAGAAGTCCTTCCCAACCACCTGCTCCGAAGCAGGCCAAGTAGAAAAAGAGAAAACAGGCTCCAAGTTCCCAGAGCTCGAAAAAGAACAGACCAGCATGGAGGCCTCGCAAACCCAAGGGGGACAGCAGTGCGATGCCGTCAAACTAAATCCGCCGATTAAGGGATGAGTCCGAAGAAGAAGAGGAAGATAATTCCAAACTGGGGGCCATGTGCGGGCCGATGTCACCATACATGAAGTTCTCGAACAGATGCGCGCTGAAGTTGAAAAATCCCAACATGCGGAGGTCGGTGAGAGAGCTTTAGCTGAAGCTTTTGAGACAAAAAAGGTCAAGCTTGTTCTACCCTAACTCAAAGAGGTTGAGAGAAATACCGAGGGTGTTGGTTCTCGACCTACAAAAAGTGCCCCAATAGACGAACTTGGAGCGTTCGACATTAGTGGGTCTCCTCATATTTTGGATGCCATGATCCCTGAGGCCGGCATGTTGAGTCCTTAGGGGGTGACGATATCCACGGTTTCTTGGAGGGGGTCGAGTCCGCTGCTGTGGAAGACGTCACCGTAGAATTAGCCAATCATATTCTTAATTAAAAAAAATTTCCTTCTAATAAGCAACCAAAAACTATTTACTTAAAGTGCCCAAAGAAAAAGGCGTTCAGATGACACCTTTAAACCTCCAACAATGGATATTTTGTTAGCCGCAAGATCATCGTAAAGAAGTTTCAAAGCCGTAGCAACCAGTCAAGAAAAAATTGATGCATCGCAACTATAGTAAAAATAAACCTAACAACCCATCACCCAAGGAATAGAACTTTTATGGACGTACCTTAAGCCACAACGATGGCTTAAACCAGCCAATATCTTTTTCATTATGAAATAATACTTTAAACATCTATCTCAATAATTCAACATGATATAGGCTATGTGAAAGCGTACCTGAATCCATGAGAGACGATGAAATCCTTTGTCTTGCAAGTTATTGGTCTTCCAAACAAAGACGTAAGCCATAATAGTCTTTCTGACAATGGGATGCTAGAAAGAAAATCTTACGTCTGATTTGGGGACCATAACCCTATTAATAGGTGCACAAGTTTATGTAATTCTAACTTAGCCCATCATTAAATTAGAAATTACACCTGGATATCTGCACATTAGACCCCATACATTAGGAGGTGTCATATAGTATGGTTTATGAAAATAAGGCTCTGGGTTGTACTCTAGAGGTAATGTTATACTCCATTCTTCCTCCCGGCTTCCTTTCTATTCTCACTCTCATCCGACTGATGAATGCAATTGGAGTAGAATCGCTTTCCTTTACTAGGTTTAGGAATCCATACTTATTCAAGAAGACGAGATTAACCCGGATCAAAAGAAAGATTCTTATCGAGAGACAAATTACAGGAGAAAGCCCTATATCAGATGGCTTACACTACCCTTAGAGAAGAAGAGAAGAAAAACCCTATAGTAAGGGAAGGGAAGGGACCTACTTAACTTTAAACCTTATCAGATCACTTTTAATTTGGATCAATCTTTTAATAATAGCAACCAAGAATAACTATATGTGCAAGTCCATAAAATGTTCTAACAGTATCGGGGAGAGGGATCAGACAAGACATGGCATTGATGGATTATTATAAGCACCGGAAGCAATTCCAGTATCAAAATCACATGTAATCTAGAACTAGAATATACGGGGTTTTACGGGTTACCTCTTGAAGCGTGAACATATCTCTTCTATCGCGCGAGCCTTCAGTTTCATAACTTCTCAATGGAATCTCCAACACCCGCACAATCGTGATCCACGAACGTTCCACTGTCTTCTACTATGTTACCCAAATAATACTCGGAAACAACAATTTCGCATGGGCGAAATTTCTATGAAAATATGGCTGAAACTTTCGGCTACCATGACTCTCTCTCCTCTAGATGAAAACCCTTATGTATTTATAGCACAAGTTTTAAGGGTTAAACCCCTTTTACTAAAACTGTTGGGTTTTTCATTCCACCAGAAAAATGATTCCTTTATTTCCTTTTATTTAGGCACAACAGGGACCACAAAATTTAATTAACAAGGCTTCAAATTATGGAATTAATTTCTAATTTGGAAATTAATATCCACCATAATTAATTACGAATTATTCCACTAAAAATTCATAATTGCAACTCCTTATTCAATTTCAAAATTCATCCATTAAATCTTATTTAAGTCCCCATGTTAAGATTCAGATACTAATCAATTAAATTAAATTATTGAAAATTTAATTTATTGATTATTTCCTTTAGACTTTCGCTTAGAAAATTTCATGTGTCGGATACAAAATCCATCGGTCGGGTTTACATCTGAAAACTTATAAGCTTTCGTAAAGGTGTATCATCAATCTCTAAACCGAGACATGGATTCCATCAACTAACTATTATTTCACCAATGTACATTATTATTATCCAATTTACCAGGCATATTGACCCATGAAAGGATCCCGCATTTTAATAAGTCAAAACAATAATAATAAACACTGTGAGCACCTAATTTTTGACCATATTTAACTCTTTTCATCACTTTTTAGAATTTAAATATGTTTTAAGTTTAATCTTGATATTTTAGCTTTATTTCACCTTTATAGGTTTTATTTAAGAAAATTAAAAATCAAAAACAAAACTAGTATATGTTCTTGATTTAAAAATATTTAGCTAGTATTTTTAATTGACATTCTTAAAAAAAAAAGAACAAATATTAATTAAAGCAAGAGCCAATGAGTCATTTCTATATGGAAATATTATTCCTTGGACGAGAAGTTATGACGAGATTCCATTGAGAAGTTATTGACAAGTCAACAATGACACTTGTGGGTAACATTTGAGCTCATTCGGACGAGATTTGATATGTTTCGACGTTGTTTGTAGAATTTAGAAATTTCAAAGTTCATTAAGCTTGAATCCGTGTGAAATTAGTGCTTTGATATGAGTAATTCGATGGTTTGACTAAGTTCGTATGGTGTTTTAAGATTGGTTGGTATGTTTGGTTGGGGTTCCGGGGGCCTCGGGTGAGTTGGGGCCGCATGTGCAAAGCATTAAGCACATAAGCGGATTTAGAAAGAGTTGTCTTGGCTCTCAGGTACGAAGTGAGTTCCGCATCTTCGATGCCCGCAGATGCGCGTGAAGGATCGTAGGAGTGGTCTGGGACCGCAGAAGCGGACATAGGTCCGCAGGTGCACACACGCAGGTGCAACCTTGTGATCATAGAAGCGGATATCAAGTGTTAAGTGAAATCCGCACATGCGATGAAATTTCGCATGTGCGGGGCTGCAGATGCGGTTCTGGGCTCACAAAAGCAAGATCACTGAGCATAAATGGGGGGAAAATTCGCGGGTTTTGTCTCATTTTCATTTTGGGACTTGGAGAGCTCGAATTTAGGAAAATTTTGACGGATTTTCAGAGGACTTTATTGGGCAACGATTCCTAACTCGATTTTTATTATTTTTCATCAATCTATTGTTGTATTCTTCATTTAATTAAAGGATTTGAGTGAGAAAGTTGGGAAATGGGGAAAAAGTTCCCCAAAAATTTTTTTGAACTTTGAGTGGGATTTAGTCATCATATTTAGACAATTTTTGTACGAGTTAACTCGTGAGTGAATGGGTGTTCATAATTTGTGACTTTTACTCGATTCAGAGATGTGGGCTAGGGGAAGCTTTTTGAATGATTTTCCAATTTCTTGCTTTAACTTTGATTCCGCTCTCTAGATTATTTTCTTGTAGTTATATTTATGATATGTAATTGGTTTTGGCTAGTTTGGTCCATTCGGAGTCAGATATTTGTTGAAAGACCATTATTTCGGATTGATTGAGCTTGGTTCGAGGTAAGTGGCTTTCCTAACCTTGTGGGGGGAACTCCCCTTAGGATTGATAATTTTTTTATATATGAGCGTCGTGTACGTGAGGTGACGAGTACGTATACGAGTTGATTGTTGTAAAACCCGAATTTTCATTAATTAGCAACCTGTCTTTCCTCTTATTGAACTTATTAGCATGTATAGTATCTTGTTAGATTGAGAAAGAATGCCTACTTTCGTTACCTGTTTACTTGACCTACGTGCAACATGTTTAGTGGTTTAACCTGCTTTCCTTAACTTGTACTTTGGATTAATTGTAAGATTTTGTGTCGTAACTACTGAATTCTATTGTTTGGATGCATATTTACTTTGGGACTATGGAACGGTATTCTGGGAGATCCTCCTGCACATTTACGTTCGGGACTACGAGACGGTTTCTCGGGAGATCCCCTGTTGGTTTGTTGTGTTCTGAGTTGTTGCTTTTCCATGATTTCCTTTTTGTTACATTTTAGTCTTTATTACTGCGATAATTTATTTTTCCTTTGCCTTATTATATATATATATATATATATATATATATATATATATATATATATATATATATTCCGTTAGGGCCCTGACCTGACCTCGTCACTAATCGACCGAGGTTAAGCTTGGCACTTACTAGGTACTATTGTGGTGTACTCACGCCCTTCTTGCCCATGTTTTTCATGTGCAGATCCAGGTACATCTTACCGCCTCATCACTAGTGCAGTCGCTACAGCTTACCGAAGACTTCAAGGTACATCTGTTCGCGCCCTCAGATCCTCGGAGTCCCCCTCTATCCCTTATGTTGCTTTCCTCCCTTATTTCCTTTAGACACTATGTATAGAAAACAGTTAGAATTTTTTTTAGAGCTCGTGACTCGTGATTACCGAGTTTTGGGAATGATGTGTATATTCGACTGCTAGTTTACTTGTACATGCTGAGTGGCATTTTTATTAGTATATTATATCTATTGAAGTTTAGTTGTTAATTATAGCTTTAATTTTGTTATTTCGATATTATTAGGTTTACCTAGTCGTAACTAAGTTCCATCACGACGTGTTACAGAGGGAGAAATGGGTCGTGACAAGTTGGTCTCAGAGCTCTAGGTTTATAAGTGCCATGAGTCACAAGCCGGTTAATTAGAGTCTCACGGATCAGTATGGAGACGTCCGTACTCATCTTCGGCAGGCTATGGATCTATTAATAACAGTCATACTTCTTTGATTTCCTTGCCATGCGCGTTATTGACATCAAGTTCTAAAATTCTCTATTCTATTCTTTCTCACAGATGGTGAGGACCCGTACCGAGAGATCTGACGATCAGGCACCCGAGCCCCCTTCCAGAGCTGCTAAAGGCCGATGTCGGGGCTGGGCTATTGGACGACCACGCGGTGCAGCCATAGCACCTGTGGTAGCTACGACAGAGGAGCCCGCAGCAGCTCCAGCTGGAAGGCCGGCACAGCAGGTTCCTATTGTTGCACCAGCCCTCCAGGAGACTCTAGCTCAGTTCATGAGCATGTTCGGCACTTTAGCTCAGGCTGGATTGATCCCCTTAGCTCCCCCCACATCTTAGGCCGAGGGAGGAGCACAGACTCCCGCAGCCCGTACACCTGAGCAGAGGGTCCAGGTTGATATGGCCCCAGAGTTTATTCCTATGCCACCAATTGCTCCAGTTCAGCATGAGACTAAGGTAGCTGCTTCTGAGGCAGAGCCGCTTAGAATTGAAAGGTACAAGAAGTGCCATGATGCGAGGCTAGAATTTATGGTTTAACATGTTATATGCCCTACATTTTATGTGTGTTAATGATAAAAATACACTTCTTATGTGCATAATAGAGTCTATTTCATATGTAGGTGAATTGGAGATGGAAACCGAGCTAAATGTATGCAAATACATCGAAAATACGCTCAGGAGGCGATAAGGAGTGCACCTGGCGTTAGCAAGGCGTTAGGGTCCAAACGCCAGCTCTAGCCTTGCGTTAGCCAGGCGTTAGGGTCCAAACGCCAGCCCTAGCCTGGCGTTATCAAGGCGTTAGCCTCATAGCGCCAGGCCCCTGTTTCGGTCAATTCTGTGTTTTGACAAGTTTAAGTGTTTCCTGGTTGGAATAGAAGTCTCCTACACGTTTAGGGTTTGTCCTAAACATATAAATAGACTCCTAAAACACAAATTAATGAGGATTGGAAGGCAGACGAAGGATTTAAAGAGAAGAAACCATTGAAGTGACAAAACATTTATTTCTACATCTTTTATTCATTACTTTATAATTCAATTATGCAATTTATTTTGAGTTTGACTCTTATGAACATGTCTAGCTAACTTATTTAATCTAGGGTTTTGGTAGAACCCGTTGGGGATGAATTTATTGCGATATTAATATATTTTGGTTGATTATTCTCTATTTGTTCAACTACGTTCTTGTTGTAGTTAATTGAATGGCCATCAATTAGCTGTGCCTATTTATTATGTATCTACTTGAGAGCGAGTGCATAATTAGGTAGTTGTTTGAACAGCACCACTCCCGGAGTATAGACGAAAGTCATAACTGAGGGTTTAGAGGTTGGATTAGAGATAACGATACCTCGGGTGCAATCTAAAGTGAACTGTAATGCAATCTAGCTAGCGTAACTTGAGAGAGTGCGTCTAGTAAATTATCATAATTACTTGAGAGAGATTTATGGTAGATAGAGCGTTCATAATTGATAAAGATGACTAATTAAACTATAAGAAATATCCGAGGAAGAAGTCACCAACGGGGGAAACCATAACCATAGACCTTTATTATCATTGTTTACACTATATTGTTAGTTAATTGCTAGTTTATTATTTTGTTATTAGATTTAGTAAACATCACCACTTGATNAGTAAATTTCATGTGGGATCGACTCTGGGTGTAATACCCCGGATTATATTTGCAGCGCCCGTTTAATCTTTTTATAAGACATAGTTGAGCGTGATCAAATTTTGGTGCCGTTGCCGGGGAATTAACGGTATTATCAATTGAGTTGGAAGAAATACAAAATTCTGAAATATAGTCAATTTTCTTCAAATTTTCGTTTTTACATTGAAAGTTTAACGTTTGCTAACGTGTTGCAGGTGCATGCCTAGAAACTCATCGAGGACTGGTGAAGTAATTGAAGCCTTATCAGACCCCGAGAAAGTTTTCAGGGCCATAAACCGGACCAACCGGAAAAGCAAACATCAACCACAAATTGAACAAATTGAAACCGACATGGAAGATGCACATAACCGGAACAATCATGGGGATGATGTGGTAGACCCAGTCGCTCAAATAGGGGCAGAGGCTCCTTTATATGACTGGGCAGAACCGACAGCTGAGAATTTGGCCACAGCAATACTGGTTCCTCAGATACAGGCCGAGTCCTTTCAGATAACAAATAATATGTTGCACCTATTGCAGAACAAAAGGCTATTCTCAAGGTCATACATAGAAGACCCCCAGTATCATTTAAAGAACTTCCTGTCAATTTGCAAAACTCAAAGGCAGCCAAACGTCACTCAGGAAGCAATAAAACTGTTGTTGTTTCCATTCTCAGTTACTGGTGCTGCCCAGACTTGGCTAAACTCACTCTCCATAAATTGCATTACCATATGGGAGGAGTTAGTTAAGCAATTCATGAACAAGTTTCACCCACCTAACAAGACTGCCCAACAAATCGATGAGATCTTAAGCTTCCGACAGAAACCAGCCGAAACCTTACAAGAGACATGGGAGCGATTTAAGGGTATGTTAGTTATCTGTCCACATCATGGTATTCTAGATCAAATGTTGGGGAAACGTTTCTATATGGGTCTGGCAGATACGGTTAAAGCAAATGTTGATGCTTCAGCTAGTGGAGCATTCATGAGCAAAACGTGGAGAGAGAGTCAAATCCTACTTGATAAAATGGCACAGAATTCAGGATGGACAACAAGGAATGCACCCATTACTCCTGTAGTTCATTCATGCCATTAGATCCATCTAATACCATTGCAGAGAATGTGGCCACCTTGATAACACAAATGAGTATACTTACAAAGAAGGTGGAAGAATCGGGGCAAAAACAGCAGGTACACATTGTTGACACAACCAATGGAGGCTTATGCACATCATGCATTAGTCAACCACTTGGTAACCACTGGAATGCAGAATGTGATAACCCTCCTCACCCAGAAAATATGAATTATGTGACTAATTATGAACGTCAGAGACAAGGGGGACAAAACTAGGGTCAACAAGTTCAACCATATAGGCCTCCTCACCAACAGCAGAATAGTGGTAATATGGGTGTCATGAGACCACAAGGCAATGCAGCACCATATCAGAGACCGTACGGTTATAACCATCAAAATCAGCAACAATCATACTACCCTCCTCAGCATCAACAGGGGGGAAGACAAGAAGATGGGTTTTCACGGTTGGAAGCTATGATGCAGCAAGTGATTGGGTCAAATACCAAAATCAGTGAGAGAGTAGATGCACATGATGCAGCTATTAAAAATATTGAAGTACAGTTGGGGCAGATTTAAAATGCAGTTAACAATCATCCTCACGGAACTTTACCTGCTGATACTCAAGTGAATCCAAGGGACCATGGCCCAAAACAATTAATGGCAGTGACCCTCCGCAATGGCAGAGACCTGGACCTAGAACAAGAAAGGAGGCATGAAAGTAGACAGACAAACACATTGGTACAGGTACCTAATGAAATTGATGAATCTACCCCATTGAGTATGGGCACAGTACAACCAGCTGAAAGTGAAGTTAATAAACAATGCGAAGTTGAGAAAGAACTTGAGGAAACCCCAGAGCCAGCAGTTGAGGTAGTAGTGGAAAAGGAAAAAGAACAGATAACAGAAAAGAAAAGAGCACCAGCTCCATTCCCCCAAAGGCTAGCAAAATATCAGAAGGATGAGCAGTATAAGAAATTCTTGGACATGCTAAAACAGATACAGGTAAATATTCCATTGATAGATGCATTGAAGGAAATGCCTGGCTATGCTAAAATGATGAAGGACTTAATGTCCAGAAAATTTGATTTCCAAGACCTGGCTACTGTCACTCTTACTCAGACTTGTAGTGCAGTGGTGACACGTCCTATTGCTGAAAAGTTGGCTGACCCATGGAGCTTTACAATTCCTTGTACTATTGGAAAATTCTCTTTCGCCAAAGCCTTATGTGATTTGGGAGCTAACATTAATCTAACGCCACTGGCTATATACAAAAGACTGGGGATTGGTAGAGCCAGGCCTACTTCCATGTTGCTGCAGCTTGCTGATAGGATGGTAAAGAGACCGTCAGGTATTCTAGACGATGTGTTAGTGCAAGTGGGGAAATTTGTATTCCCTGCTGACTTTGTGATGCTTGACTGCCGAGTAGATGAGGAAATTCCCATAATCTTGGGAAGTCCATTTTTAGCCACAGGCAGAGCACTCATCGATTGTGAGACTGGTGAGCTTAAGATAAGGCTCAATAATGAAGAAATCACATTTCAACGTGCAGAAGTCTATGAGGAGACCAAGTGAATTCTCTAATTGCTCTCTTATTGATGTCGTGAACGTGATACTGGAAGAAGATGATGCAGCCTTAACTGTTGGGGATCCTTTAGCTGCATGTTTGATGAACTTAGATGATATGAACGGTGAGAAATTAGCAGAATGGGTATTAGCATTGGAAGGAAAAGGGACATGGTCGCGGGTTCTTGAAATTGAACCATTATACTTGGAAAAGAGAAAACCCACCAGACAAGCCCTTAGTTGAACTACCACCCAAATTAGAGCTGAAGCCTTTACCAGCGCGCATCAGATATGCATTTCTTGGACATAACTCTACATTACCAGTTATTATATCATCTGGGTTGTTAGATGTGCAGGAAGAACAGCTATTACAGGTACTTTCTGAATGCAATACTTCCATTGGCTGGACGATGGCAGACATCAAAGGGATCAGCCCAACTTATTGCATGCATAAAATTTTCTTAGAAGAGGGGCACAAACCGTCTAGAGAACACCAAAGAC